>ARYC01004667.1:0-15145 GCA_000711775.1 Oxytricha trifallax
TCACTTTAAATACTTACAACATTTTATTATAGATTTTTAGGAACTTCAGACCACAATAGCTCAGGTATCTTTTTGAGATAATAAAATTGAACTCTACGTTCCATAATTGACACTAGTATTGGGTAATTAGAATACTTTATTTTTATTCTTTGCATGTATATTATGAACGATCAGTATCCTCGATGAACGATCACTTTAAAAATGTTTGAATTTCATATAACAATTTGGTATACAATAAATTATTTTTAGGAACTTAAGACCACAATAGCTCAAGTATCTTTTTGAGATGGATATTTTAGATAATCAAATTGAACTCTCCGTACCTTAATTGACCCTAGTACAAGGTGACAAGAACACTTTATTTTATTATTTTTGAAAATATTATTTTGCCCTGAACCTGACCCTCATTAAAAATCGTAAAATTCATATTTAATTAAATTACTTGAATTTTACAAATAAAATTAACACAAAATACATAACACTTTTAAGGAGTAGATGTTTGTAATTAAATCTAAATTATGAATTACATTAAATTAATTCATACTCGATTATTTAATTTGACACATTCACTTTAAATTCTTACAACATTTTATCATAGATTTTTAGGAACTTTAGACCACAATAGCTCAGGTATCTTTTTGAGATAATAAAATTGAACTCTACGTTCCATAATTGACACTAGTATTGGGTAATTAGAATACTTTATATTTATTATTTGCATGTATATTATGAACGATCAGTATCCTCGATGAACGATCACTTTAAAAATGTTTAAATTTCATATAACAATAATTTGGTATACTATAAATGATTTTTAGGAACTTAAGACCACAATAGCTCAAGTATCTTTTGGAGATGTAATTTTTCAATAATCGAATTGAACTCTCCGTACCTTAATTGACCCTAGAACAAGGTGACATGAACACTTTATTTTAATTATTTTTGAAAATATAATTTTACACTGAACCTGCTCCTCATTAAAAAGCGTAAAATTCATATTTAATTAAAGTACTTGAACTTTACAAATAAAATTAACACAAAATACATAAAACTTTCAAGAAGAAGATGTTTGAAAGAAAATCTAAATTATTAATTACATTAAATTAATTCATACTCGATTATTTAATTTGACACATTCACTTTAAATTCTTACAACATTTTATCATAGATTTTTAGGAACTTTAGACACAATAGCTCAGGTATCTTTTTGAGATAATAAAATTGAACTCTACGTACCTTAATTGACACTAGTATTGGGTTATTAGAACACTTTATTTTTATTCTTTGCATGTATATTATGAACGATCAGTATCCTCGATGAACGATCACTTTAAAAATGTTTGAATTTCATATAACAATTTGGTATACAATAAATTATTTTTAGGAACTTAAGACCACAATAGCTCAAGTATCTTTTTGAGATGGATATTTTAGATAATCAAATTGAACTCTCCGTACCTTAATTGACCCTAGTACAAGGTGACAAGAACACTTTATTTTATTATTTTTGAAAATATTATTTTGCCCTGAACCTGACCCTCATTAAAAATCGTAAAATTCATATTTAATTAAATTACTTGAATTTTACAAATAAAATTAACACAAAATACATAACACTTTTAAGGAGTAGATGTTTGTAATTAAATCTAAATTATGAATTACATTAAATTAATTCATACTCGATTATTTAATTTGACACATTCACTTTAAATTCTTACAACATTTTATCATAGATTTTTAGGAACTTTAGACCACAATAGCTCAGGTATCTTTTTGAGATAATAAAATTGAACTCTACGTACCTTAATTGACACTAGTATTGGGTTATTAGAACACTTTATTTTTATTCTTTGCATGTATATTATGAACGATCAGTATCCTCGATGAACGATCACTTTAAAAATGTTTGAATTTCATATAACAATTTGGTATACTATAAATGATTTTTAGGAACTTAAGACCACAATAGCTCAAGTATCTTTTGGAGATGTAATTTTTCAATAATCGAATTGAACTCTCCGTACCTTAATTGACCCTAGAACAAGGTGACATGAACACTTTATTTTAATTATTTTTGAAAATATAATTTTACACTGAACCTGCTCCTCATTAAAAAGCGTAAAATTCATATTTAATTAAAGTACTTGAACTTTACAAATAAAATTAACACAAAATACATAAAACTTTCAAGAAGAAGATGTTTGAAAGAAAATCTAAATTATTAATTACATTAAATTAATTCATACTCGATTATTTAATTTGACACATTCACTTTAAATTCTTACAACATTTTATCATAGATTTTTAGGAACTTTAGACCACAATTAGCTCAGGTATCTTTTTGAGATAATAAAATTGAACTCTACGTACCTTAATTGACACTAGTATTGGGTTATTAGAACACTTTATTTTTATTCTTTGCATGTATATTATGAACGATCAGTATCCTCGATGAACGATCACTTTAAAAATGTTTGAATTTCATATAACAATTTGGTATACAATAAATTATTTTTAGGAACTTAAGACCACAATAGCTCAAGTATCTTTTTGAGATGGATATTTTAGATAATCAAATTGAACTCTCCGTACCTTAATTGACCCTAGTACAAGGTGACAAGAACACTTTATTTTTATTATTTTTGAAAATATTATTTTGCCCTGAACCTGACCCTCATTAAAAATCGTAAAATTCATATTTAATTAAATTACTTGAATTTTACAAATAAAATTAACACAAAATACATAACACTTTTAAGGAGTAGATGTTTGTAATTAAATCTAAATTATGAATTACATTAAATTAATTCATACTCGATTATTTAATTTGACACATTCACTTTAAATTCTTACAACATTTTATCATAGATTTTTAGGAACTTTAGACCACAATAGCTCAGGTATCTTTTTGAGATAATAAAATTGAACTCTACGTACCTTAATTGACACTAGTATTGGGTTATTAGAACACTTTATTTTTATTCTTTGCATGTATATTATGAACGATCAGTATCCTCGATGAACGATCACTTTAAAAATGTTTGAATTTCATATAACAATTTGGTATACAATAAATTATTTTTAGGAACTTAAGACCACAATAGCTCAAGTATCTTTTTGAGATGGATATTTTAGATAATCAAATTGAACTCTCCGTACCTTAATTGACCCTAGTACAAGGTGACAAGAACACTTTATTTTTATTATTTTTGAAAATATTATTTTGCCCTGAACCTGACCCTCATTAAAAATCGTAAAATTCATATTTAATTAAATTACTTGAATTTTACAAATAAAATTAACACAAAATACATAACACTTTTAAGGAGTAGATGTTTGTAATTAAATCTAAATTATGAATTACATTAAATTAATTCATACTCGATTATTTAATTTGACACATTCACTTTAAATTCTTACAACATTTTATCATAGATTTTTAGGAACTTCAGACCACAATAGCTCAGGTATCTTTTTGAGATAATAAAATTGAACTCTACGTACCTTAATTGACACTAGTATTGGGTTATTAGAACACTTTATTTTTATTCTTTGCATGTATATTATGAACGATCAGTATCCTCGATGAACGATCACTTTAAAAATGTTTGAATTTCATATAACAATTTGGTATACAATAAATTATTTTTAGGAACTTAAGACCACAATAGCTCAAGTATCTTTTTGAGATGGATATTTTAGATAATCAAATTGAACTCTCCGTACCTTAATTGACCCTAGTACAAGGTGACAAGAACACTTTATTTTTATTATTTTTGAAAATATTATTTTGCCCTGAACCTGACCCTCATTAAAAATCGTAAAATTCATATTTAATTAAATTACTTGAATTTTACAAATAAAATTAACACAAAATACATAACACTTTTAAGGAGTAGATGTTTGTAATTAAATCTAAATTATGAATTACATTAAATTAATTCATACTCGATTATTTAATTTGACACATTCACTTTAAATTCTTACAACATTTTATCATAGATTTTTAGGAACTTTAGACCACAATAGCTCAGGTATCTTTTTGAGATAATAAAATTGAACTCTACGTACCTTAATTGACACTAGTATTGGGTTATTAGAACACTTTTATTTTTATTCTTTGCATGTATATTATGAACGATCAGTATCCTCGATGAACGATCACTTTAAAAATGTTTGAATTTCATATAACAATTTGGTATACAATAAATTATTTTTAGGAACTTAAGACCACAATAGCTCAAGTATCTTTTTGAGATGGATATTTTAGATAATCAAATTGAACTCTCCGTACCTTAATTGACCCTAGTACAAGGTGACAAGAACACTTTATTTTAATTATTTTTGAAAATATTATTTTGCCCTGAACCTGACCCTCATTAAAAATCGTAAAATTCATATTTAATTAAATTACTTGAATTTTACAAATAAAATTAACACAAAATACATAACACTTTTAAGGAGTAGATGTTTGTAATTAAATCTAAATTATGAATTACATTAAATTAATTCATACTCGATTATTTAATTTGACACATTCACTTTAAATACTTACAACATTTTATTATAGATTTTTAGGAACTTCAGACCACAATAGCTCAGGTATCTTTTTGAGATAATAAAATTGAACTCTACGTTCCATAATTGACACTAGTATTGGGTAATTAGAATACTTTATTTTATTCTTTGCATGTATTTTATGAACGATCAGTATCTTCGATGAACGATCACTTTAAAAATGTTTGAATTTCATATAACAATTTGGTATACTATAAATTATTTTTAGGAACTTAAGACCACAATAGCTCAAGTATCTTTTTGAGATTGATATTGTAGATAATCAAATTGAACTCTCCGTACCTTAATTGACCCTAGTACATGGTGACAAGAACACTTTATTTTTATTATTTTTGAAAATATTATTTTGCCCTGAACCTGACCCTCATTAAAAATCGTAAAATTCATATTTAATTAAATTACTTGAATTTTACAAATAAAATTAACACAAAATACATAACACTTTTAAGGAGTAGATGTTTGTAATTAAATCTAAATTATGAATTACATTAAATTAATTCATACTCGATTATTTAATTTGACACATTCACTTTAAATTCTTACAACATTTTATCATAGATTTTTAGGAACTTTAGACCACAATAGCTCAGGTATCTTTTTGAGATAATAAAATTGAACTCTACGTTCCATAATTGACACTAGTATTGGGTAATTAGAATACTTTATATTTATTATTTGCATGTATATTATGAACGATCAGTATCCTCGATGAACGATCACTTTAAAAATGTTTAAATTTCATATAACAATTTGGTATACTATAAATGATTTTTAGGAACTTAAGACCACAATAGCTCAAGTATCTTTTTGAGATGGATATTTTAGATAATCAAATTGAACTCTCCGTACCTTAATTGACCCTAGTACAAGGTGACAAGAACACTTTATTTTAATTATTTTTGAAAATATTATTTTGCCCTGAACCTGACCCTCATTAAAAATCGTAAAATTCATATTTAATTAAATTACTTGAATTTTACAAATAAAATTAACACAAAATACATAACACTTTTAAGGAGTAGATGTTTGTAATTAAATCTAAATTATGAATTACATTAAATTAATTCATACTCGATTATTTAATTTGACACATTCACTTTAAATACTTACAACATTTTATTATAGATTTTTAGGAACTTCAGACCACAATAGCTCAGGTATCTTTTTGAGATAATAAAATTGAACTCTACGTTCCATAATTGACACTAGTATTGGGTAATTAGAATACTTTATTTTTATTCTTTGCATGTATATTATGAACGATCAGTATCCTCGATGAACGATCACTTTAAAAATGTTTGAATTTCATATAACAATTTGGTATACAATAAATTATTTTTAGGAACTTAAGACCACAATAGCTCAAGTATCTTTTTGAGATGGATATTTTAGATAATCAAATTGAACTCTCCGTACCTTAATTGACCCTAGTACAAGGTGACAAGAACACTTTATTTTTATTATTTTTGAAAATATTATTTTGCCCTGAACCTGACCCTCATTAAAAATCGTAAAATTCATATTTAATTAAATTACTTGAATTTTACAAATAAAATTAACACAAAATACATAACACTTTTAAGGAGTAGATGTTTGTAATTAAATCTAAATTATGAATTACATTAAATTAATTCATACTCGATTATTTAATTTGACACATTCACTTTAAATTCTTACAACATTTTATCATAGATTTTTAGGAACTTTAGACCACAATAGCTCAGGTATCTTTTTGAGATAATAAAATTGAACTCTACGTACCTTAATTGACACTAGTATTGGGTTATTAGAACACTTTATTTTTATTCTTTGCATGTATATTATGAACGATCAGTATCCTCGATGAACGATCACTTTAAAAATGTTTGAATTTCATATAACAATTTGGTATACAATAAATTATTTTTAGGAACTTAAGACCACAATAGCTCAAGTATCTTTTTGAGATGGATATTTTAGATAATCAAATTGAACTCTCCGTACCTTAATTGACCCTAGTACAAGGTGACAAGAACACTTTATTTTTATTATTTTTGAAAATATTATTTTGCCCTGAACCTGACCCTCATTAAAAATCGTAAAATTCATATTTAATTAAATTACTTGAATTTTACAAATAAAATTAACACAAAATACATAACACTTTTAAGGAGTAGATGTTTGTAATTAAATCTAAATTATGAATTACATTAAATTAATTCATACTCGATTATTTAATTTGACACATTCACTTTAAATACTTACAACATTTTATTATAGATTTTTAGGAACTTCAGACCACAATAGCTCAGGTATCTTTTTGAGATAATAAAATTGAACTCTACGTTCCATAATTGACACTAGTATTGGGTAATTAGAATACTTTATATTTATTATTTGCATGTATATTATGAACGATCAGTATCCTCGATGAACGATCACTTTAAAAATGTTTGAATTTCATATAACAATTTGGTATACTATAAATGATTTTTAGGAACTTAAGACCACAATAGCTCAAGTATCTTTTGGAGATGTAATTTTTCAATAATCGAATTGAACTCTCCGTACCTTAATTGACCCTAGAACAAGGTGACATGAACACTTTATTTTAATTATTTTTGAAAATATAATTTTACACTGAACCTGCTCCTCATTAAAAAGCGTAAAATTCATATTTAATTAAAGTACTTGAACTTTACAAATAAAATTAACACAAAATACATAAAACTTTCAAGAAGAAGATGTTTGAAAGAAAATCTAAATTATGAATTACATTAAATTAATTCATACTCGATTATTTAATTTGACACATTCACTTTAAATTCTTACAACATTTTATCATAGATTTTTAGGAACTTTAGACCACAATAGCTCAGGTATCTTTTTGAGATAATAAAATTGAACTCTACGTACCTTAATTGACACTAGTATTGGGTTATTAGAACACTTTATTTTTATTCTTTGCATGTATATTATGAACGATCAGTATCCTCGATGAACGATCACTTTAAAAATGTTTGAATTTCATATAACAATTTGGTATACAATAAATTATTTTTAGGAACTTAAGACCACAATAGCTCAAGTATCTTTTTGAGATGGATATTTTAGATAATCAAATTGAACTCTCCGTACCTTAATTGACCCTAGTACAAGGTGACAAGAACACTTTATTTTTATTATTTTTGAAAATATTATTTTGCCCTGAACCTGACCCTCATTAAAAATCGTAAAATTCATATTTAATTAAATTACTTGAATTTTACAAATAAAATTAACACAAAATACATAACACTTTTAAGGAGTAGATGTTTGTAATTAAATCTAAATTATGAATTACATTAAATTAATTCATACTCGATTATTTAATTTGACACATTCACTTTAAATTCTTACAACATTTTATCATAGATTTTTAGGAACTTTAGACCACAATAGCTCAGGTATCTTTTTGAGATAATAAAATTGAACTCTACGTTCCATAATTGACACTAGTATTGGGTAATTAGAATACTTTATATTTATTATTTGCATGTATATTATGAACGATCAGTATCCTCGATGAACGATCACTTTAAAAATGTTTAAATTTCATATAACAATTTGGTATACTATAAATGATTTTAGAACCTTAAAAGATTAATTTCTCAGGGTATAGTTTTTTTTTTTTTTTTTTTTTTTTTTTTTTTTTTTTTTGTTTTGGAGATGTAATTTTTCAATAATCGAATTGAACTCTCCGTACCTTAATTGACCCTAGAACAAGGTGACATGAACACTTTATTTTTATTATTTTTGAAAATATTATTTTGCCCTGAACCTGACCCTCATTAAAAATCGTAAAATTCATATTTAATTAAATTACTTGAATTTTACAAATAAAATTAACACAAAATACATAACACTTTTAAGGAGTAGATGTTTGTAATTAAATCTAAATTATGAATTACATTAAATTAATTCATACTCGATTATTTAATTTGACACATTCACTTTAAATTCTTACAACATTTTATCATAGATTTTTAGGAACTTTAGACCACAATAGCTCAGGTATCTTTTTGAGATAATAAAATTGAACTCTACGTACCTTAATTGACACTAGTATTGGGTTATTAGAACACTTTATTTTTATTCTTTGCATGTATATTATGAACGATCAGTATCCTCGATGAACGATCACTTTAAAAATGTTTGAATTTCATATAACAATTTGGTATACAATAAATTATTTTTAGGAACTTAAGACCACAATAGCTCAAGTATCTTTTTGAGATGGATATTTTAGATAATCAAATTGAACTCTCCGTACCTTAATTGACCCTAGTACAAGGTGACAAGAACACTTTATTTTTATTATTTTTGAAAATATTATTTTGCCCTGAACCTGACCCTCATTAAAAATCGTAAAATTCATATTTAATTAAATTACTTGAATTTTACAAATAAAATTAACACAAAATACATAACACTTTTAAGGAGTAGATGTTTGTAATTAAATCTAAATTATGAATTACATTAAATTAATTCATACTCGATTATTTAATTTGACACATTCACTTTAAATTCTTACAACATTTTATCATAGATTTTTAGGAACTTTAGACCACAATAGCTCAGGTATCTTTTTGAGATAATAAAATTGAACTCTACGTTCCATAATTGACACTAGTATTGGGTAATTAGAATACTTTATATTTATTATTTGCATGTATATTATGAACGATCAGTATCCTCGATGAACGATCACTTTAAAAATGTTTAAATTTCATATAACAATTTGGTATACTATAAATGATTTTTAGGAACTTAAGACCACAATAGCTCAAGTATCTTTTTGAGATGGATATTTTAGATAATCAAATTGAACTCTCCGTACCTTAATTGACCCTAGTACAAGGTGACAAGAACACTTTATTTTATTATTTTTGAAAATATTATTTTGCCCTGAACCTGACCCTCATTAAAAATCGTAAAATTCATATTTAATTAAATTACTTGAATTTTACAAATAAAATTAACACAAAATACATAACACTTTTAAGGAGTAGATGTTTGTAATTAAATCTAAATTATGAATTACATTAAATTAATTCATACTCGATTATTTAATTTGACACATTCACTTTAAATTCTTACAACATTTTATCATAGATTTTTAGGAACTTTAGACCACAATGCTCAGGTATCTTTTTGAGATAATAAAATTGAACTCTACGTACCTTAATTGACACTAGTATTGGGTTATTAGAACACTTTATTTTTATTCTTTGCATGTATATTATGAACGATCAGTATCCTCGATGAACGATCACTTTAAAAATGTTTGAATTTCATATAACAATTTGGTATACAATAAATTATTTTTAGGAACTTAAGACCACAATAGCTCAAGTATCTTTTTGAGATGGATATTTTAGATAATCAAATTGAACTCTCCGTACCTTAATTGACCCTAGTACAAGGTGACAAGAACACTTTATTTTTATTATTTTTGAAAATATTATTTTGCCCTGAACCTGACCCTCATTAAAAATCGTAAAATTCATATTTAATTAAATTACTTGAATTTTACAAATAAAATTAACACAAAATACATAACACTTTTAAGGAGTAGATGTTTGTAATTAAATCTAAATTATGAATTACATTAAATTAATTCATACTCGATTATTTAATTTGACACATTCACTTTAAATTCTTACAACATTTTATCATAGATTTTTAGGAACTTCAGACCACAATAGCTCAGGTTTATTTTTGAGATAATCAAAATGAACTCTCCGTACCTTTATTAACCCTAGTACAAGGGGACCAGAACACTTTATTTTAATTATTTTTGAAAATATTATTTTGCCCTGAACCTGACCCTCATTAAAAATCGTAAAATTCATATTTAATTAAATTACTTGAACTTAACAAATAAAATTAACAAAAAATACATAACACTTTTAAGGAGTAGATGTTTGTAATTAAATCTAAATTATGAATTTCATTAAATTAATTCATACTCGATTATTATATTTGACACTTTCACTTTATATTCTAACAACATTTTATCATAGATTTTTAGGAACTTCAGACCACAATAGCTCAGGTATCTTTTTGAGATAATAAAATTGAACTCTACGTACCTTAATTGACACTAGTATTGGGTTATTAGAACACTTTATTTTTATTCTTTGCATGTATATTATGAACGATCAGTATCCTCGATGAACGATCACTTTAAAAATGTTTGAATTTCATATAACAATTTGGTATACAATAAATTATTTTTAGGAACTTAAGACCACAATAGCTCAAGTATCTTTTTGAGATGGATATTTTAGATAATCAAATTGAACTCTCCGTACCTTAATTGACCCTAGTACAAGGTGACAAGAACACTTTATTTTAATTATTTTTGAAATATTATTTGCCCTGAACCTGACCCTCATTAAAAATCGTAAAATTCATATTTAATTAAATTACTTGAACTTAACAAATAAAATTAACAAAAAATACATAACACTTTTAAGGAGTAGATGTTTGTAATTAAATCTAAATTATGAATTTCATTAAATTAATTCATACTCGATTATTATATTTGACACTTTCACTTTATATTCTAACAACATTTTATCATAGATTTTTAGAAACTTAAAAGATTAATATCTCAGGTATCTTTTGGAGATGGAATTTTTCGATAATCAAATTGAACTCTCCGTACCTTAATTGACCCTAGTACATGGTGACAAGAACACTTTATTTTAATTATTTTTAAAAATATTATTTTGCCCTGAACCTGACCCTCATTAAAAATCGTAAAATTCATATTTAATTAAATTACTTGAACTTAACAAATAAAATTAACAAAAAATACATAACACTTTTAAGGAGTAGATGTTTGTAATTAAATCTAAATTATGAATTTCATTAAATTAATTCATACTCGATTATTATATTTGACACTTTCACTTTATATTCTAACAACATTTTATCATAGATTTTTAAGGAACTTCAGACCACAATAGCTCAGGTATCTTTTTGAGATAATAAAATTGAACTCTACGTACCTTAATTGACACTAGTATTGGGTTATTAGAACACTTTATTTTTATTCTTTGCATGTATATTATGAACGATCAGTATCCTCGATGAACGATCACTTTAAAAATGTTTGAATTTCATATAACAATTTGGTATACAATAAATTATTTTTAGGAACTTAAGACCACAATAGCTCAAGTATCTTTTTGAGATGGATATTTTAGATAATCAAATTGAACTCTCCGTACCTTAATTGACCCTAGTACAAGGTGACCAGAAACTTTATTTTTATTATTTTTGAAAATATTATTTTGCCCTGAACCTGACCCTCATTAAAAATCGTAAAATTCATATTTAATTAAATTACTTGAATTTTACAAATAAAATTAACACAAAATACATAACACTTTTAAGGAGTAGATGTTTGTAATTAAATCTAAATTATGAATTACATTAAATTAATTCATACTCGATTATTTAATTTGACACATTCACTTTAAATTCTTACAACATTTTATCATAGATTTTTAGGAACTTTAGACCACAATAGCTCAGGTATCTTTTTGAGATAATAAAATTGAACTCTACGTTCCATAATTGACACTAGTATTGGGTAATTAGAATACTTTATATTTATTATTTGCATGTATATTATGAACGATCAGTATCCTCGATGAACGATCACTTTAAAAATGTTTAAATTTCATATAACAATTTGGTATACTATAAATGATTTTTAGGAACTTAAGACCACAATAGCTCAAGTATCTTTTTGAGATGGATATTTTAGATAATCAAATTGAACTCTCCGTACCTTAATTGACCCTAGTACAAGGTGACAAGAACACTTTATTTTTATTATTTTTGAAAATATTATTTGCCCTGAACCTGACCCTCATTAAAAATCGTAAAATTCATATTTAATTAAATTACTTGAACTTAACAAATAAAATTAACAAAAAATACATAACACTTTTAAGGAGTAGATGTTTGTAATTAAATCTAAATTATGAATTTCATTAAATTAATTCATACTCGATTATTATATTTGACACTTTCACTTTATATTCTAACAACATTTTATCATAGATTTTTAGAAACTTAAAAGATTAATATCTCAGGTATCTTTTGTAGATGGAAGTTTTCGATAATCAAATTGAACTCTCCTTACCTTAATTGACCCTAGTACAAGGTGACCAGGAAACTTTATTTTAATTATATTTGAAAATATTATTTTAGCCTGAACCTGCTCCTCATTAAAAATAGTAAAATTCATATTTAATTATATTACTTGAACTTTACAAATAAAATTTACACAAAATACATAAGACTTTCAAGGAGTTGATGTTTGTATTTAAATCATAATTATGAATTTCATTAAATTAATTCATACTCGATTATTTTATTTAACACTTTCACTTTATATTCTAACAACATTTTATCATAGATTTTTAGGAACTTCAGACCACAATAGCTCAGGTATCTTTTTGAGATAATAAAATTGAACTCTACGTTCCATAATTGACACTAGTATTGGGTAATTAGAATACTTTATATTTATTATTTGCATGTATATTATGAACGATCAGTATCCTCGATGAACGATCACTTTAAAAATGTTTAAATTTCATATAACAATTTGGTATACTATAAATGATTTTTAGGAACTTAAGACCACAATAGCTCAAGTATCTTTTTGAGATGGATATTTTAGATAATCAAATTGAACTCTCCGTACCTTAATTGACCCTAGTACAAGGTGACAAGAACACTTTATTTTTATTATTTTTGAAAATATTATTTTGCCCTGAACCTGACCCTCATTAAAAATCGTAAAATTCATATTTAATTAAATTACTTGAATTTTACAAATAAAATTAACACAAAATACATAACACTTTTAAGGAGTAGATGTTTGTAATTAAATCTAAATTATGAATTACATTAAATTAATTCATACTCGATTATTTAATTTGACACATTCACTTTAAATTCTTACAACATTTTATCATAGATTTTTAGGAACTTTAGACCACAATAGCTCAGGTATCTTTTTGAGATAATAAAATTGAACTCTACGTTCCATAATTGACACTAGTATTGGGTAATTAGAATACTTTATATTTATTATTTGCATGTATATTATGAACGATCAGTATCCTCGATGAACGATCACTTTAAAAATGTTTGAATTTCATATAACAATTTGGTATACTATAAATGATTTTTAGGAACTTAAGACCACAATAGCTCAAGTATCTTTTGGAGATGTAATTTTTCAATAATCAAATTGAACTCTCCGTACCTTAATTGACCCTAGTACAAGGTGACAAGAACACTTTATTTTAATTATTTTTGAAAATATAATTTTGCCCTGTACCTGCTCCTCATTAAAAAGCGTAAAATTCATATTTAATTAAATTACTCGAACTTTACAAATAAAATTAACACAAAATACATAATACTTACAAGGAGTGGAAGTTTGAAATTAAATCAAAATTATTAATTTGATTAAAATAATTCATACTTGATTGATTTATTTAAAACTTTCACTTTAATATTTAAAAAAACATTTTATCATAGATTTTTAGAAACTTAAAAGATTAATATCTAATATATGTCTTTTGGAGATGTTATTTTCGAAAATCAAATTGAACTCTCCGTACCTTAATTGACCCTAGTACAAGGTGACAATAACACTTTATTTTAATTATTTTTGAAAATATAATTTTGCCCTGAACCTGCTCCTCATTAAAAAGCGTAAAATTCATATTTAATTAAATTACTTGAACTTTACAAATAAAATTAACACAAAATACATAACACTTTTAAGGAGTAGATGTTTGTAATTAAATCTAAATTATGAATTACATTAAATTAATTCATACTCGATTATTTAATTTGACACATTCACTTTAAATACTTACAACATTTTATTATAGATTTTTAGGAACTTCAGACCACAATAGCTCAGGTATCTTTTTGAGATAATAAAATTGAACTCTACGTTCCATAATTGACACTAGTATTGGGTAATTAGAATACTTTATATTTATTATTTGCATGTATATTATGAACGATCAGTATCCTCGATGAACGATCACTTTAAAAATGTTTAAATTTCATATAACAATTTGGTATACTATAAATGATTTTTAGGAACTTAAGACCACAATAGCTCAAGTATCTTTTTGAGATGGATATTTTAGATAATCAAATTGAACTCTCCGTACCTTAATTGACCCTAGTACAAGGTGACAAGAACACTTTATTTTTATTATTTTTGAAAATATTATTTTGCCCTGAACCTGACCCTCATTAAAAATCGTAAAATTCATATTTAATTAAATTACTTGAACTTAACAAATAAAATTAACAAAAAATACATAACACTTTTAAGGAGTAGATGTTTGTAATTAAATCTAAATTATGAATTTCATTAAATTAATTCATACTCGATTATTATATTTGACACTTTCACTTTATATTCTAACAACATTTTATCATAGATTTTTAGAAACTTAAAAGATTAATATCTCAGGTATCTTTTGGAGAT
>ARYC01004670.1:0-10458 GCA_000711775.1 Oxytricha trifallax
ATAGTCTATGGTGAGATACGCATGTCAGGAAACTTGCGATGAAACATCACAGCCCTCTATTCAAGTGGGAAATGTGCCAATACTTAAGAGTCTTAGAATCGCAGAGATATTCAATATGCTGATAAGAGAACTTTTATTTTCTTACAGGATGTTATCAAGAACCAGAATTGAAATGCTAAACAGCTAACAAGCAATGATACCTAACTGTTGAGGCACTCTTGCGCAGGAGCTTAGCTATAGCAGCATAATTCATAACTGGTTTGAGTTAGTCTAAATTAATACTCGCACCATACCTAAGCTTAAGCAGTAAATCTAAATATTTCTCATCATAAATAGACCCCAAAATCGCTAATTTCTATTTCTCATTTTGCAAACTGGCCTAATTTCTCTACTAACCCTAATAAAACCCAAATTTTACCCTACTAATCAAAGCACTTATAAACCTCACTAAGGGTTTTTGGGGTTTTGATTGGTGTCCAAGAAAAGTTAAAGTAAAAATCTCAAATAAAAGATGATGCAAATATGAATCACTTGTATCTTTTGAACCAAACTTGCTAGAGCGTTTTTGAGCTCCATAAAAGTTATCTAGGTGCGATGGACTCCAATAGTGTGACAATTTCACGCACTTTAAGTTCATGGCTCCAGCAAGCTATGACGATATAGATTGGTGTCCAAGAAAAGTTAAAGTAAAAATCTCAAATAAAAGATGATGCAAATATGAAGCACTTGTATCTTTTGAACCAAACTTGCTAGAGCGTTTTTGACCTCCATAAAAGTTATCTAGGTGCGATGGACTCCAATAGTGTGACAATTTCACGCACTTTAAGTTCATGGCTCCAGCAAGCTATGACGATGTAGAGATTGGTGTCCAAGAAAAGTTAAAGTAAAAATCTCAAATAAAAGATGATGCAAATATGAATCACTTCTATCTTTTGAACCAAACTTGCTAGAGCGTTTTTGACCTCCATAAAAGTTATCTAGGTGCGATGGACTCCAATAGTGTGACAATTTCACGCACTTTAAGTTCATGGCTCCAGCAAGCTATGACGATATAGATTGGTGTCCAAGAAAAGTTAAAGTAAAATCTCAAATAAAAGATTATGCAAATATGAATCACTTGTATCTTTTGAACCAAACTTGTTAGAGCGTTTTTGACCTTCATAAAAGTAATCGAGGTGCGATGGACTCCAATAGTGTGACAATTTCACGCACTTTAAGTTTATGGCTCCAGCAAGCTATGACGATATTGAGATTAGTGTCCAAGAAAAGTTAATGTAAAATTTCAAATAAAAGATGAAAATATAAATCACTTGTATCTTTTGAACTAAACTTGCTATAGCGTTTTTGACCTTCATAAAAGTAATCGAGGTGCGATAGACTCCAATAGTGTGACAATTTCACGCACTTTAAGTTTATGGCTCCAGCAAGCTATGACGATATTGAGATTGGTGTCCAAGAAAAGTTAATGTAAAATTTCAAATAAAAGATGATGCAAATATGAATCACTTGTATCTTTTGAACTAAACTTGCTATAGCCTTTTTTACCATCATAAAAGTAATCGAGGTGCGATGGACTCCAATAGTGTGACAATTTCACGCACTTTAAGTTTATGGCTCCAGCAAGCTATGACGATATTGAGATTAGTGTCCAAGAAAAGTTAATGTAAAATTTCAAATAAAAGATGAAAATATAAATCACTTGTATCTTTTGAACTAAACTTGCTATAGCGTTTTTGACCTTCATGAAAAGTAAATCGAGGTGGCGATAAACTTCAATAGTGTGACAATTTCACGCACTTTAAGTTTATGGCTCCAGCAAGCTATGACGATATTGAGATTAGTGTCCAAGAAAAGTTAATGTAAAATTTCAAATAAAAGATGAAAATATAAATCACTTGTATCTTTTGAACTAAACTTGCTATAGCGTTTTTGACCTTCATTAAAAGTGAATGGAGGTGCGATGGACTCCAGATAGTGTGACAATTTCACGCACTTTAAGTTTATGGCTCCAGCAAGCTATGACGATATTGAGATTAGTGTCCAAGAAAAGTTAATGTAAAATCTCAAATAAAAGATGATGCTAATATGAATCACTTCTATCTTTTGAACCAAACTTGCTAGAGCGTTTTTGACCTCCATAAAAGTTATCTTGGTGCGTTGGACTCCAATAGTGTGACAATTTCACGCACTTTAAGTTCATGGCTCCAGCAAGCTATGACGATATAGAGATTGGTGTTCAAGAAAAGTTAAAGTAAAAATCTCAAATAAAAGATGATGCTAATATGAATCACTTGTATCTTTTGAACCAAACTTGCTATAGCGTTTGACCGAGGGCAGGTCGGGGTCCCGACCCGGTGCCCCCTTCATACAAAGTAATCGAGACCGGTGCGTATAGACTCGGTCAATATGTCGACAGATTCAAGTCAGTTTAAGTTCATGGCTCCAGCAAGCTATGACAATATAGAGATTGGTGTCCAATAAAAGTTAAAGTAAAAATCTCAAATAAAAGATTATGCAAATATGAATCAGTTGTATCTTTTGAACCAAACTTGCTAGAGCGTTTTTGACCTTCATAAAAGTAATCGAGGTGCGATGGACTCCAATAGTGTGACAATTTCACGCACTTTAAGTTTATGGCTCCAGCAAGCTATGACGATATTGAGATTAGTGTCCAAGAAAAGTTAATGTAAAATTTCAAATAAAAGATGAAAATATAAATCACTTGTATCTTTTGAACTAAACTTGCTATAGCGTTTTTGACCTTCATAAAAGTAATCGAGGTGCGATAGACTCCAATAGTGTGACAATTTCACGCACTTTAAGTTCATGGCTCCAGCAAGCTATGACGATATAGATTGGTGTCCAAGAAAAGTTAAAGTA
This sequence comes from Oxytricha trifallax, assembly GCA_000711775.1. Lineage (NCBI taxonomy): Eukaryota > Ciliophora > Spirotrichea > Sporadotrichida > Oxytrichidae > Oxytricha > Oxytricha trifallax. Next base: position 2,881 of record ARYC01004670.1, read on the forward strand.
AAAATCTCAAATAAAAGATGATGCGAATATGAATCACTTGTATCTTTTGAACCAAACTTGCTAGAGCGTTTTTGACCTCCATAAAAGTTATCTAGGTGCGATGGACTCCAATAGTGTGACAATTTCACGCACTTTAAGTTCATGGCTCCAGCAAGCTATGACGATATAGATTGGTGTCCCAGAAAAGTTAAAGTAAAAATCTCAAATAAAAGATGATGCAAATATGAATCACTTGTATCTTTTGAACCAAACTTGCTAGAGCGTTTTTGACCTCCATAAAGTTATCTAGGTGCGATGGACTCCAATAGTGTGACAATTTCACCCACTTTAAGTTCATGGCTCCAGCAAGCTATGACGATATTGAGATTGGTGTCCAAGAAAAGTTAATGTAAAATTTCAAATAAAAGATGATGCAAATATGAATCACTTGTATCTTTTGAACTAAACTTGCTATAGCCTTTTTTACCATCATAAAAGTAATCGAGGTGCGATGGACTCCAATAGTGTGACAATTTCACGCACTTTAAGTTCATGGCTCCAGCAAGCTATGACGATGTAGAGATTGGTGTCCAAGAAAAGTTAATGTAAAATTTCAAATAAAAGATGAAAATATAAATCACTTGTATCTTTTGAACCAAACTTGCTAGAGCGTTTTTGACCTTCATAAAAGTAATGGAGGTGCGATAGACTCCAATAGTGTGACAATTTCACGCACTTTAAGTTTATGGCTCCTTCAAACTATGACGATTTTGAGATTGGTGTCCAAGAAAAGTTAATGGTACAAATTTCAAGATATAAAAAAGGATGGAAATATTGAATAAGCTTGTATCTTTTGAACTAAACTTGCTAGAGCGTTTTTGACCTTCATAAAAGTAATGGAGGTGCGATAGACTCCAATAGTGTGACAATTTCACGCACTTTAAGTTTATGGCTCCTTCAAACTATGACGATTTTGAGATTGGTGTCCAAGAAAAGTTAATGTAAAATTTCAAATAAAAGATGGAAATATGAATCACTTGTATCTTTTGAACAAAACTTGCTAGAGCGTTTTTGACCTTCATAAAAGTAATCGAGGTGCGATGGACTCCAATAGTGTGACAATTGTCACCGCGACTTTAAGTTCCATGGCTCCAGCAAGCTATGACGATATAGATTGGTGTCCAAGAAAAGTTAATGTAAAAATTTCAGATAAAAGATGGAAATATGAATCACTTGTATCTTTTGAACAAAACTTGCTAGAGCGTTTTTGACCTTCATAAAAGTAATCGAGGTGCGATGGACTCCAATAGTGTGACAATTTCACGCACTTTAAGTTCATGGCTCCAGCGCAAGCTATGACGATATAGATTGGTGTCCAAGAAAAGTTAAAGTAAAAATCTCAAATCAAAGATGATGCAAATATGAATCACTTGTATCTTTTGAACCAAACTTGCTAGAGCGTTTTTGACCTCCATAAAAGTTATCTAGGTGCGATGGACTCCATTCAAAACCCCAAAACCCCTTAGTGAGGTTTATAAGTGCTTTGATTAGTAGGGTAAAGTTGGGGTTTTATTAGGGTTAGTAGAGAATACGCAAGTTTAATGAGACTTTAATATGTATTTAATGAGTATTAGTTAAATTATATCACACGAATTTTACTTGCTTGTCTTTGTTGTATCTCTTGAATCTCGCTTTCTTTAGTGGTTCGAGCATATCGTCTAAGGATTGTCTTGGATATGCCGGAGCTCTTACTATTATCTTCTCTACAATCTTCTTTATTTCTTAGCATACATCATCTAGTTTTATGTGCTTCTCAGCTAGATTTATTGATTATTTTTCAAATTTTGTATTAATGTAAGTCAGCTTTCCATATCGCACTCTAAAAAATTATTGCAGCTACTGCCCAAACATCCCACTAATAGAGCCATTAGTCCATTTCTCTCTGATTGGGAAGTAACCTGGAGTACCAAGAACCTTTGCTAAGGTTACAATCTCTTATCTTAAGGCTCTATTAAAATCGATTACAACTACTTCTAAAGGGCAAAGGTTTAGCATAACATTTTCAGGCTTCAAATCTCTATGAATGTATCCAAGCTCGTGAAGTTCCTAAACACCCTTTATCATATTAGATAGAATCATATTCAAGTCATCTGGGTATCTGTTTTAATATAGATAATCTCGGAGAGTCATTTCAAACTTTTTTAGCCTTAGTGCGATGAAACCAAACCCTAAATAACACCATCTAGCTTGAGCAAATTCTTGCAATCTTTTTTCTAAGCCTCTCTAAGTACAATATATTCGTTAGCAAACTCATTTTAATACTGCTCGAATTTTAAGGAGATAGCTGAAAGGATATACCTTGTAGGCATAGTCATCAACCATATGAGTTTTGCTTTAGCAGGTACGTTTATATGTAAGTAGTTTTCAATACAACTGCTAAGGTCTACTGAATTTAGTGCAGGAATATACATGGCTCTCTCTTAAAAGCATGCTAAAAAGACATTACCAGCAGGTTGATTCATTAATTCTTTCGCTTCTGCCTTTTGAGCTTCTCCTGTTGTTCTTTTTAAGTCTCAAGATTATTAGATTTTCTTTTAGCGGGCACGAATTTCTAAGTCTCTTTATCTTAAATCAAGAACTCACTTAGGTGATGCTTCTGCATATGTTTCTTAACTTTAGCTGAGTGAGTATAAGACTTCTCACAGGTCGTGCACTGGTACCTGCCATCGACCTTATCATGCTTAAAATACACCTTAGCTTTCCCAGAGTGAACCTCTTTCATATGTCTCTTCAAACTGGAATCAGTAGAGAAAAAATTTTAGCAGTCTTAGCATTCAAAAGTTTTAATCCTTTAAATCTGAAGCTGTTCCTTTTCTTCCTCAACATCTTTTATTAATGTTTAAACTTCTATTTCAGCTTTCTGCTTCATGTTTTAAACCTATATAATAAAAACCTGTGCTTCAAAATCAAGAGCTCTTAGCTCTGCCTCCCTCTCAATATATATAACTTCTTGTTTCTTGGTTGAACCAAAGTTAAGCATTGATTGACCTGCTCCTAAAAGTGCCGCTCTACGATTTAAGTTGACCGCCATGTTTAAATTCAAATTTAAATTTCTATTATAAAGTTCTTAAAACCTCTATAGCTATAGCTGGACTATATAGGAGTTGCTACAGCATTAATGATGGTTTGATCTCAGCTCTAAGACTTCATATTTCTACTCAGTTTATAACTATAATTTTTGTAATTTTTCACTTAATAATTTTGATTCTGGTACCAACTCAGATAAAGTTCAGGTTGGTACTGGTACCAATTAAGTTTAGAACCAGATTGGAACTTTTCCATTAAAACCTCACTGGATTAAAACTAGGTACTAATTAAGTTTTGGTACTATTAAATTGGTACCAATTAAACTTAAACGAATTTAGTACCGGTACTAATTAAATTTAAACAAATTTAGTACTAATTTAATGGAGTTAAATTGATAAAAATGGAGCTCCATCTCTGAAGTTTGTTACAGCTTCTGCGAACCTTCTCCACGTATCTTTACAGGGTTGATCTCCTATAAGATGCCCATATTTAATAGTAAGATTTTAAAGGATAGGATCCAGAAGTCTATAAATTAAAACTTGAAATTCATTAATAGGATGAGGAACAAAGATGGAATTATTCAATGAACAAATGAAAAGGGTTGAGGCTCAAGAAATGATATCAAGATTCAGAAGCAAGGAGGATCTCTATCGATACCTTACTTAGCATGGAAAAATAAATTGATGTTAATCAACGATGTATACAGTTGGTCTATTCCTTCCAACGATGGAAGGTACTAAAATATCATTCTTAAAAGCAATACTCTGCGAGGAGAAGAAAGCTTTTAAAAACATAGAAATCAAACTGATTGAAATACCTAACTACCCAGAGATTTCTGTCACAAATCTCTCCGAGGATGCAATGAAAGATGATGAAGTGGTTATTTACCTTCCTAGCAAGAAGTAACTCTCGAATAAATTGCCTGAAAGAAACTTCTTCTTTGGTGTTCTTGGTACAATCAAAGAGGATTATTTGAGAGAAATTATAGAAGAAGCTCATAAGAAACGCTACTCTATTTCTCCTGAAGATTAAAAGAAGCAAGGAATACTAATAAGCGAGACGTGGCTAGCAGAGCTTAAGAAGCATCCTTATCTCTCTAGTAAACTTTGATTTATAACTTTTTAGGGAAACCTGGAACTGGTATATTTCTAATGAAAGAGAATGCAAAGGTTCACAGAGAGAGAAAGTCTCAGACCATTCATTAAGTTAGCAAGAGACTTTATAATGAAGTTTAAAAGTCTGATGAAATGAACATTGATGCTGGTGCTGGTACAAAAGAGAAGAAACATGGGTCCTAGTAAAGCACCAAGAGGAAGAAAAGAAAGAGAAGCCGAATCCATTTAAGAGTTCGTTTAATATATGAAATAATTCATTCGTTTAAGTCTAACACTTATTAATAAACATTCATTCTTCCTTTTCTTGCACATATCGTAGTCTAGTCTTTACCCACTCTCTTGCAACTACTCTGTATTAAGTCTACTGTGTCTATTGGTAGATCATGCATTAGGTGATACAGCAAGAGTTTCTTGTTGTGAGTCTTAATCTAACTCCAATAGAATTCGATTCCATTAAATTGAGGACTGTAAGGAACGTTATACACAGGAGTTATCTTTAATTCTTCATAAGCTTTCTTAGATTCCTTAGTCTTATGAACTGAGAGGTTATCAACAAACAGGATGATCTCTTGATCGTTGTACTTATCTCTTAACTTATGTAAGAACTCTATATACTGCTCTCGCTTAATAGAGCGAGGATGAATAACATAAGTTTCTAAGCCTGAATCTTCACTGATAGCAGCCAAAATTGCGTGAGTGACAACCTTAACCTTTTAGTCATACACTTCTATATTATCGTACTTCTTGTACCAAGACTTATTAATAAAGGTGTTGAACGTAAACACAGCTTCATCAGCGTGTATGAACTTGATGTTATTATCAACAGACCTCTGCATTTAATCATATATATAGTTTAAATTATTACTATAAAATGGCAGAGTAAAGTCAATAACTCTCTTCACTCTATTGACAGTCTTGAAGGTAATACCGCTCCTTCAATAAATATTTGCGATAGTCTATGGTGAGATACGCATGTCAGGAAACTTGCGATGAAACATCACAGCTCGCTAGTCAAGTGGGAAATGTGCCCAATACTTAAGAGTCTTAGAATCGCAGAGGTATTCAATATGGTGCTAAGAGAACTTTTATTTTCTTACAGGATGTTATCAAGAACCAGAATTGAAATGCTAAACAGCTAAAAAGCAATGATTCCTAACTGTTGAGGCACTCTTGCGCAGGAGCTTTGCTATAGCAGCATAATTCATAACTGGTTTGAGTTAGTCTATATTAATACTCGCACCATACCTAAGCTTAAGCAGTAAATCTAAATATTTCTCATCATAAATAGACCCCAAAAAACGCTAATTTCTATTTCTCATTTTGCAAAATGACCTAATTTCTCTACTAACCCTAATGAAACCCCAACTTTACCCTACTAATCAAAGCACTTATAAACCTCACTAAGGGGTTTTGGGGTTTTTGATTGGTGTCCAAGAAAAGTTAAAGTAAAAATCTCAAATAAAAGATGATGCAAATATGAATCACTTGTATCTTTTGAACCAAACTTGCTAGAGCGTTTTTGAGCTCCATAAAAGTTATCTAGGTGCGATGGACTCCAATAGTGTGACAATTTCACGCACTTTAAGTTCATGGCTCCAGCAAGCTATGACGATATAGATTGGTGTCCAAGAAAAGTTAAAGTAAAAATCTCAAATAAAAGATGATGCAAATACGAATCACTTGTATCTTTTGAACCAAACTTGCTAGAGCGTTTTTGACCTCCATAAAAGTTATCTAGGTGCGATGGACTCCAATAGTGTGACAATTTCACGCACTTTAAGTTCATGGCTCCAGCAAGCTATGACGATATAGATTGGTGTCCAAGAACAGTTAAAGTAAAAATCTCAAATAAAAGATGATGCAAATATGAATCACTTGTATCTTTTGAACCAAACTTGCTAGAGCGTTTTTGACCTCCATAAAAGTTTAGGTGCGATGGACTCCAATAGTGTGACAATTTCACGCACTTTAAGTTCATGGCTCCAGCAAGCTATGACGATGTAGAGATTGGTGTCCAAGAAAAGTTAAAGTAAAAATCTCAAATAAAAGATGATGCAAATATGAATCACTTCTATCTTTTGAACCAAACTTGCTAGAGCGTTTTTGACCTCCATAAAAGTTATCTAGGTGCGATGGACTCCAATAGTGTGAACAATTTCACGCACTTTAAGTTCATGGCTCCAGCAAGCTATGACGATATAGATTGGTGTCCAAGAAAAGTTAAAGTAAAAATCTCAAATAAAAGATGATGCAAATATGAAGCACTTGTATCTTTTGAACCAAACTTGCTAGAGCGTTTTTGACCTCCATAAAAGTTATCTAGGTGCGATGGACTCCAATAGTGTGACAATTTCACGCACTTTAAGTTCATGGCTCCAGCAAGCTATGACGATGTAGAGATTGGTGTCCAAGAAAAGTTAAAGTAAAAATCTCAAATAAAAGATGATGCAAATATGAATCACTTCTATCTTTTGAACCAAACTTGCTAGAGCGTTTTTGACCTCCATAAAAGTTATCTAGGTGCGATGGACTCCAATAGTGTGACAATTTCACGCACTTTAAGTTCATGGCTCCAGCAAGCTATGACGATATAGATTGGTGCCCAAGAAAAGTTAAAGTAAAAATCTCAAATAAAAGATGATGCAAATATGAATCACTTGTATCTTTTGAACCAAACTTGCTAGAGCGTTTTTGACCTCCATAAAGTTATCTAGGTGCGATGGACTCCAATAGTGTGACAATTTCACGCACTTTAAGTTCATGGCTCCAGCAAGCTATGACGATATAGATTGGTGTCCAAGAAAAGTTAAAGTAAAAATCTCAAATAAAAGAGGATGCAAATATGAATCACTTGTATCTTTTGAACCAAACTTGCTAGAGCGTTTTTGACCTCCATAAAAGTTATCTAGGTGCGATGGACTCCAATAGTGTGACAATTTCACGCACTTTAAGTTCATGGCTCCAGCAAGCTATGACGATATAGATTGGTGTCCAAGACAAGTTAAAGTAAAAATCTCAAATAAAAGATGATGCAAATATGAATCACTTGTATCTTTTGAACCAAACTTGCTAGAGCGTTTTTGACCTCCATAAAAGTTTCTAGGTGCGATGGACTCCAATAGTGTGACAATTTCACGCACTTTAAGTTCATGGCTCCAGCAATCTATGACGATATAGATTGGTGTCCAAGAAAAGTTAAAGTAAAAATCTCAAATAAAAGATGATGCAAATATGAATCACTTGTATCTTTTGAACCAAACTTGCTAGAAGCGTTTTTGACCTCCATAAAAGTTATCTCGGTGCGATGGACTCCAATAGTGTGACAATTTCACGCACTTTAAGTTCATGGCTCCAGCAAGCTATGACGATATAGATTGGTGTCCAAGAAAAGTTAAAG
>ARYC01004671.1:0-16028 GCA_000711775.1 Oxytricha trifallax
CTTTTTAATCATATACTTCAATGTTGCTGTACCTCTTATACCAAGACCTTGATATAAAAGTATTAAAAGTTAATACTGCCTCATCAGCGTGTATGAACTTTATATTATGCTCTTATGCCCTTTGCATTTAATCAAATATATAATTTAAATTATCCTTATAAAATGGAACATTAAAATCAATCACTCTCTTAATACGATTGAATGTCTTGTAAGATATTCCGTTCTTTTTATATATGTTCGCTATAGAATAAGCAGAGATATGAAGCTCAGGAAATTGGCGATGAAACAGCATAGAATTAAGTTGCTATCTCTATAAATTCAATGGTAATAGACAGTGAGACCTAACAGCAGCATAGCAGGAGATTTATGGAGCAGCCTTGCTATAGATGTATAATTAAGAATAGGTCTGAGTTGATCACCATATTCATCGCATCCATAACGTACCTTAAACAATAAATCTATATACTCACTGTCATAAACTGACCCAAAACATCGCATATACTCACTTAAATTGCTAATATTTAAACATTAAATCCCTAATAAAGTATGCACTAATAGTCTGCTTTTATCAATAAAAAATTCCATTAAACTACTGAAAGGGTTTTGGGGTTTTTAATGAAGAGAATTTAATCTCAAGATTTAATAAGAAAATTTGGTAGTAAAGAAGACCTTTACAGATACTTGGTATAGCAATGTAATTTTTAACTTATAACTAACTTAATAACCATATTTGGATTGTTCTTGCCGACTTACGAGGGAACTAAAATCTCATTTATAAAAGCCTTACTGATTGAAGAGAAAAAAGCTTTTAAGTCTAATGAAATTAGGATGATAGAGATACCTAACTACCCTGAAATATCAGTGAAAAACCTATATGATGATGCTGTGAGTGATCCGGACGTAGCTCTCTACCTTCCATCAAAGCTACACCCTTTAATATGTTGCTAGAGAGAAACTTCTTCTTTGGTGTTCTTGCAACTCTGAAAGCTGAGTACTTTAATGAAATTATTTAAGAAGCTCATAAGAAACGCTTCAGCATCTCTCCTGAAGAAAAAGAGAAGCAAGGTATTAAAATAAGTGACACCAGGCTGAAGGAACTTCAAAAGCATCCTTTCATCTCAAGTAAGCTTAGTCTTCTAACTTTATAGAAAAACCTGGTACTTTTATATACTTGATGAAAGAGCGCAGCAAATTAAACAGAGAGAGAGAAAGAAAGAAAGTCTCAAGTAAAACATGAATTGAGTAAGAGGCTCTTCAAAGATTTATAAAAGCCAGAAGAGATGAACATTGAAGCAAAAGCTGGCACTAAGAGAAGAAACATAGGCCCAAGCAAGCCTTAAGAGGAAGAAAAGAAAGAGAAGCCAATCCCTTTACGGGCAAATTTAATATGTGAACTTATTCATTCGCTTAAATCTAAAACTTATTTATATACACAAATCTCGCCCTTCTCTAGAGCTTACTAAATCATTATCATCGCTGACTCTTTTAGCAGCACTCTTAAGAAAATCTACTGAATCTATCTTCAGATCGCGCATCAATTTATAGAGTAGAAGTTTCTTGTAGTGTCCTTTCAATAACCCCCAATTTAATTACATTCCATTGAACTGAGGACTGTAAGGAACATTAAATTTAGGTGTTATGTTTAATCTTTCGTATTCCTTCCTTGAGTCTTTAGATTGATGAACTGACAAGTTATCAACGAACAGAATAATCTCTTAGTCGGCGTACTTGTCTCTGAGTTAATATTGCAAGAATTGAATATATTATTCAGTCTTTATAGAACGAGGGTGAATAACATAAGTCTCGAGGCCATTATCTTCTCTTATTCCACCAAGTATTGCATAAGTTTAAACCTTAACCTTTTAATCATATACTTCAATGTTGCTGTACCTCTTATACCAAGACCTTGTAATGAAGGTATTAAAGGTGAATACTGCCTCATCAGCGTGTATGAACTTTATATTATGCTCTTAAGCCCTTTGCATTTAATCGAATATATAATTTAAGTCAATCATCCTTTTAAAATGGAACATTAAAGTCACTCACTCTCTTTTTACGATTGATCGTCTTGTAAGATATTCCATTCTATTTATTTATGTTAGTTTTAGACATAGCAGAGATGTGAAGCTCAGGAAATTGGCGATGAAACAGCATAGAATTAAGTTGCTATCTCTATAAATTCAATGGTAATAGACAGTGAGACCTAACAGCAGCATAGCAGGATATTTATGGAGCAGCCTTGCTATAGATGTATAATTAAGAATAGGTCTGAGTTGATCACCATATTCATCGCATCCATAACGTACCTTAAACAATAAATCTATATACTCACTGTCATAAACTGACCCAAAACATCGCATATACTCACTTAAATTGCTAATATTTAAACATTAAATCCCTAATAAAGTATGCACTAATAGTCTGCTTTTATCAATAAAAAATTCCATTAAACTACTGAAAGGGTTTTGGGGTTTTTAATGAAGAGAATTTAATCTCAAGATTTAATAAGAAAATTTGGTAGTAAAGAAGACCTTTACAGATACTTGGTATAGCAATGTAATTTTTAACTTATAACTAACTTAATAACCATATTTGGATTGTTCTTGCCGAATTAGGAGGGAACTAAAATCTCATTCTTAAAAGCCTTACTGATTGAAGAGAAAAAAGCTTTTAAGTCTAATGAAATTAGGATGATAGAGATACCTAACTACCCTGAAATATCAGTGAAAAACCTATATGATGATGCTGTGAGTGATCCGGACGTAGCTCTCTACCTTCCATCAAAGCTACACCCTTTAATATGTTGCTAGAGAGAAACTTCTTCTTTGGTGTTCTTGCAACTCTGAAAGCTGAGTACTTTAATGAAATTATTTAAGAAGCTCATAAGAAACGCTAAAGCATCTCTCCTGAAGAAAAAGAGAAGCAAGGTATTAAAATAAGTGACACCTGGCTGTAGGAACTTCAAAAGCATCCTTTCATCTCAAGTAGGGGGGGGGGGGGGGAGCTTAGTCTTCTAACTTTATAGATAAACCTGGTACTGCTATATACTTGAAGAAAGAGCGCAGCAAATTAAATAGAGAGAGAGAAAGAAAGTCTCAAGTAAAGGATGAATTTAGTAAGAGACTCTTCAAAGATTTATAAAAGCCAGACTAGATGAACATAGATGTAGGAGCTGCACTAAGAGAAGAAACATAGGCCCAAGCGAGCCTTAAGAGGAAGAAAAGAAAGAGAAGCCAAATCCCTTTACGGGCAAATTTAAAATGTGAACTTATTCATTCATTTAAATCTAAAACTTATTTATATACACAAAGTCTCCCTTCTCTAGAGCTTACTAAATCATTATCATCGCTGACTCTTTTAGCAGCACTCTTAAGAAAATCTACTGAATCTATCTTCAGATCGCGCATCAATTTATAGAGTAGAAGTTTCTTGTAGTGTCCTTTCAATAACCCCCAATTTAATTACATTCCATTGAACTGAGGACTGTAAGGAACATTAAATTTAGGTGTTATGTTTAATCTTTCGTATTCCTTCCTTGAGTCTTTAGATTGATGAACTGACAAGTTATCAACGAACAGAATAATCTCTTAGTCAGCGTACTTATCTCTGAGTTATTGCAAGAATTTAATATATTATTCAGTCTTTATAGAACGAGTGTGAGTAACATAAGTTTCGAGGCCACTATCTTCACTGATTCCATCAAGTATAGCATGAGTTTAAACCTTAACCTTTTAATCATATACTTCTATGTTGTTATACCTCTTATACCAAGACCTTGATATAAAGGTATTAAAGGTAAATACTGCCTCATCAGCGTGTATGAACTTTATATTATGCTCTTAAGCCCTCTGCATTTAATCGAATATATAATTTAAGTCAATCATCCTTTTAAAATGGAACATTAAAGTCACTCACTCTCTTTTTACGATTGATCGTCTTGTAAGATATTCCATTCTATTTATTTATGTTAGTTTTAGACATAGCAGAGATGTGAAGCTCAGGAAATTGGCGATGAAACAGCATAGAATTAAGTTGCTATCTCTATAAATTCAATGGTAATAGACAGTGAGACCTAACAGCAGCATAGCAGGAGATTTATGGAGCAGCCTTGCTATAGATGTATAATTAAGAATAGGTCTGAGTTGATCACCATATTCATCGCATCCATAACGTACCTTAAACAATAAATCTATATACTCACTGTCATAAACTGACCCAAAACATCGCATATACTCACTTAAATTGCGAATATTTAAACATTAAATCCCTAATAAAGTATGCACTAATAGTCTGCTTTTATCAATAAAAAACTCCATTAAACTACTGAAAGGGTTTTGGGGTTTTTAATGAAGAGAATTTAATCTCAAGATTTAATAAGAAAATTCAGAAGTAAAGAAGACCTTTACAGATACTTGGTATAGCAAGGTAAGTTTTAACTTATAACTAACTTAATAACCATAGTTAGATTGTTCTTGCAACTAAGGAGGGAACTAAAATCTCATTCTTAAAAGCCTTACTGATTGAAGAGAAAAAAGCTTTTAAGTCTAATGAAATTAGGATGATAGAGATACCTAACTACCCTGAAATATCAGTGAAAAACCTATATGATGATGCTGTGAGTGATCCGGACGTAGCTCTCTACCTTCCATCAAAGCTACACCCTTTAATATGTTGCTAGAGAGAAACTTCTTCTTTGGTGTTCTTGCAACTCTGAAAGCTGAGTACTTTAATGAAATTATTTAAGAAGCTCATAAGAAACGCTCAGCATCTCTCCTGAAGAAAAAGAGAAGCAAGGTATTAAAATAAGTGAAACCAGGCTGAAGGAACTTCAAAAGCATCCTTTCATCTCAAGAAAGCTTAGTCTTCTAACTCTATAGAAAAACCTGGTACTGCTATATACTTGATGAAAGAGCGCAGCAAATTAAACAGAGAGAGAAAGAAAGAAACTCTCAAGTAAAGCATGAATTGAGTAAGAGACTCTTCAAAGATTTATAAAAGCCAGAAGAGATGAACATAGATGCAGGAGCTGGCACTAAGAGAAGAAACATAGGCCCAAGAAAGCCTTAAGAGAAAGAAAAGAAAGAGAAGCCAAATCCCATTACGGGCAAATTTAATATGTGAACTTATTCATTCGCTTAAATCTAAAACTTATTTATAAACACAAAGTCTCCCTTCTCTAGAGCTTACTAAATCATTATCATCGCTGACTCTTTTAGCAGCACTCTTAAGAAAATCTACTGAATCTATCTTCAGATCGCGCATCAATTTATAGAGTAGAAGTTTCTTGTAGTGTCCTTTCAATAACCCCCAATTTAATTACATTCCATTGAACTGAGGACTGTAAGGAACATTAAATTTAGGTGTTATGTTTAATCTTTCGTATTCCTTCCTTGAGTCTTTAGATTGATGAACTGACAAGTTATCAACGAACAGAATAATCTCTTAGTCGGCGTACTTGTCTCTGAGTTAATATTGCAAGAGCTTAATATATTATTCAGTCTTTATAGAACGAGGGTGAATCACATAGGCCTCGAGGGCATTATCTTCGCTTATTCCACCAAGTATAGCATGAGTTTAAACCTTAACCTTTTAATCACGTACTTCAATGTTGCTGTATTTTTAATACCAAGGCCTTGATATGAAAGTATTAAAGGTGAATACTGACTCATCAGCGTGTATGAGCATTATATTATGCTCTTAAGCCCTTTGCATTTAATCAAATATATAATTTAAGTCAATCATCCTTTTAAAATGGAACATTAAAGTCACTCACTCTCTTTTTACGATTGATCGTCTTGTAAGATATTCCATTCTATTTATTTATGTTAGTTTTAGACATAGCAGAGATGTGAAGCTCAGGAAATTGGCGATGAAACAGCATAGAATTAAGTTGCTATCTCTATAAATTCAATGGTAATAGACAGTGAGACCTAACAGCAGCATAGCAGGAGATTTATGGAGCAGCCTTGCTATAGATGTATAATTAAGAATAGGTCTGAGTTGATCACCATATTCATCGCATCCATAACGTACCTTAAACAATAAATCTATATACTCACTGTCATAAACTGACCCAAAACATCGCATATACTCACTTAAATTGCGAATATTTAAACATTAAATCCCTAATAAAGTATGCACTAATAGTCTGCTTTTATCAATAAAAAACTCCATTAAACTACTGAAAGGGTTTTGGGGTTTTTAATGAAGAGAATTTAATCTCAAGATTTAATAAGAAAATTCGGTAGTAAAGAAGACCTTTACAGATACTTGGTATAGCAATGTAATTTTTAACTTATAACTAACTTAATAACCATATTTGGATTGTTCTTGCCGACTTACGAGGGAACTAAAATCTCATTTATAAAAGCCTTACTGATTGAAGAGAAAAAAGCTTTTAAGTCTAATGAAATTAGGATGATAGAGATACCTAACTACCCTGAAATATCAGTGAAAAACCTATATGATGATGCTGTGAGTGATCCGGACGTAGCTCTCTACCTTCCATCAAAGCTACACCCTTTAATATGTTGCTAGAGAGAAACTTCTTCTTTGGTGTTCTTGCAACTCTGAAAGCTGAGTACTTTAATGAAATTATTTAAGAAGCTCATAAGAAACATACAGCATCTCTCCTGAAGAAAAAGAGAAGCAAGGTATTAAAATAAGTGATACCTGGCTGTAGGAACTTTAAAAACATCCTTCATCTCAAGTAAGCTTAGTCTTCTAACTTTATAGATAAACCTGGTACTGCTATATACTTGAAGAAAGAGCGCAGCAAATTAAATAGAGAGAGAGAAAGAAAGTCTCAAGTAAAGGATGAATTTAGTAAGAGACTCTTCAAAGATTTATAAAAGCCAGACTAGATGAACATAGATGTAGGAGCTGCACTAAGAGAAGAAACATAGGCCCAAGCGAGCCTTAAGAGGAAGAAAAGAAAGAGAAGCCAAATCCCTTTACGGGCAAATTTAAAATGTGACATATTCATTCGCTTAAATCTAAAACTTATTTATAAACACAAAGTCTCCCTTCTCTAGAGCTTACTAAATCATTATCATCGCTGACTCTTTTAGCAGCACTCTTAAGAAAATCTACTGAATCTATCTTCAGATCGCGCATCAATTTATAGAGTAGAAGTTTCTTGTAGTGTCCTTTCAATAACCCCCAATTTAATTACATTCCATTGAACTGAGGACTGTAAGGAACATTAAATTTAGGTGTTATGTTTAATCTTTCGTATTCCTTCCTTGAGTCTTTAGATTGATGAACTGACAAGTTATCAACGAACAGAATAATCTCTTAGTCGGCGTACTTGTCTCTGAGTTAATATTGCAAGAGCTTAATATATTATTCAGTCTTTATAGAACGAGGGTGAATCACATAGGCCTCGAGGGCATTATCTTCGCTTATTCCACCAAGTATAGCATGAGTTTAAACCTTAACCTTTTAATCACGTACTTCAATGTTGCTGTATTTTTAATACCAAGGCCTTGATATGAAAGTATTAAAGGTGAATACTGACTCATCAGCGTGTATGAGCATTATATTATGCTCTTAAGACCTCTGCATTTAATCGAATATATAATTTAAGTCAATCATCCTTTTAAAATGGAACATTAAAGTCACTCACTCTCTTTTTACGATTGATCGTCTTGTAAGATATTCCATTCTATTTATTTATGTTAGTTTTAGACATAGCAGAGATGTGAAGCTCAGGAAATTGGCGATGAAACAGCATAGAATTAAGTTGCTATCTCTATAAATTCAATGGTAATAGACAGTGAGACCTAACAGCAGCATAGCAGGAGATTTATGGAGCAGCCTTGCTATAGATGTATAATTAAGAATAGGTCTGAGTTGATCACCATATTCATCGCATCCATAACGTACCTTAAACAATAAATCTATATACTCACTGTCATAAACTGACCCAAAACATCGCATATACTCACTTAAATTGCTAATATTTAAACATTAAATCCCTAATAAAGTATGCACTAATAGTCTGCTTTTATCAATAAAAAATTCCATTAAACTACTGAAAGGGTTTTGGGGTTTTTAATGAAGAGAATTTAATCTCAAGATTTAATAAGAAAATTTGGTAGTAAAGAAGACCTTTACAGATACTTGGTATAGCAATGTAATTTTTAACTTATAACTAACTTAATAACCATATTTGGATTGTTCTTGCCGAATTACGAGGGAACTAAAATCTCATTCATAAAAGCCTTACTGATTGAAGAGAAAAAAGCTTTTAAGTCTAATGAAATTAGGATGATAGAGATACCTAACTACCCTGAAATATCAGTGAAAAACCTATATGATGATGCTGTGAGTGATCCGGACGTAGCTCTCTACCTTCCATCAAAGCTACACCCTTTAATATGTTGCTAGAGAGAAACTTCTTCTTTGGTGTTCTTGCAACTCTGAAAGCTGAGTACTTTAATGAAATTATTTAAGAAGCTCATAAGAAACGCTTCAGCATATCTCCTGAAAAAAAGAGAAACAAGGTATTAAAATAAGTGACACCTGGCTGAAGGAACTTCAAAAGCATCCTTTCATCTCAAGTAAGCTTAGTCTTCTAACTTTATAGATAAACCTGGTACTGCTATATACTTGAAGAAAGAGCGCAGCAAATTAAATAGAGAGAGAGAAAGAAAGTCTCAAGTAAAGGATGAATTTAGTAAGAGACTCTTCAAAGATTTATAAAAGCCAGACTAGATGAACATAGATGTAGGAGCTGCACTAAGAGAAGAAACATAGGCCCAAGCGAGCCTTAAGAGGAAGAAAAGAAAGAGAAGCCAAATCCCTTTACGGGCAAATTTAAAATGTGGAACTTATTCATTCGTTTAAATCGAAAACTTATTTATATACACAAAATCTCTCTTCTCTAGAGCTTACTAAATCATTATCATCGCTGACTCTTTTAGCAGCACTCTTAAGAAAATCTACTGAATCTATCTTCAGATCGCGCATCAATTTATAGAGTAGAAGTTTCTTGTAGTGTCCTTTCAATAACCCCCAATTTAATTACATTCCATTGAACTGAGGACTGTAAGGAACATTAAATTTAGGTGTTATGTTTAATCTTTCGTATTCCTTCCTTGAGTCTTTAGATTGATGAACTGACAAGTTATCAACGAACAGAATATCTCTTAGTCGGCGTACTTGTCTCTGAGTTATTGCAAGAATTGAATATATTATTCAGTCTTTATAGAACGAGGGTGAATAACATAAGTCTCGAGGCCATTATCTTCTCTTATTCCACCAAGTATTGCATAAGTTTAAACCTTAACCTTTTAATCATATACTTCAATGTTGCTGTACCTCTTATACCAAGACCTTGTAATGAAGGTATTAAAGGTGAATACTGCCTCATCAGCGTGTATGAACTTTATATTATGCTCTTAAGCCCTTTGCATTTAATCGAATATTAATTTAAGTCAATCATCCTTTTAAAATGGAACATTAAAGTCACTCACTCTCTTTTTACGATTGATCGTCTTGTAAGATATTCCATTCTATTTATTTATGTTAGTTTTAGACATAGCAGAGATGTGAAGCTCAGGAAATTGGCGATGAAACAGCATAGAATTAAGTTGCTATCTCTATAAATTCAATGGTAATAGACAGTGAGACCTAACAGCAGCATAGCAGGAGATTTATGGAGCAGCCTTGCTATAGATGTATAATTAAGAATAGGTCTGAGTTGATCACCATATTCATCGCATCCATAACGTACCTTAAACAATAAATCTATATACTCACTGTCATAAACTGACCCAAAACATCGCATATACTCACTTAAATTGCTAATATTTAAACATTAAATCCCTAATAAAGTATGCACTAATAGTCTGCTTTTATCAATAAAAAATTCCATTAAACTACTGAAAGGGTTTTGGGGTTTTTAATGAAGAGAATTTAATCTCAAGATTTAATAAGAAAATTTGGTAGTAAAGAAGACCTTTACAGATACTTGGTATAGCAATGTAATTTTTAACTTATAACTAACTTAATAACCATATTTTGGATTGTTCTTGCCGACTTAGGAGGGAACTAAAATCTGATTCTTAAAAGCCTTACTGAGTGAAGAGAAAAATGCTTTTAAGTCTAATGAAATTAGGATGATAGAGATACCTAACTACCCCTGAAATATCAGTGAAAAACCTATATGACGATGCTATGAGTGATCCGACGTAGCTCTCTACCTTCCATCAAAGCTACCGCTCTCTAATAAGTTGCTAGAGAGAAACTTCTTCTTTGGTGTTCTTGCAACTCTGAAACCTGAGTACTTAAATGAAGTTATTTAAGAAGCTCACAAGAACGATACAGAATTTCTCCTGAAGAAAAAGAGAAGTAAGGTATTAAAATAAGTGACACCTGGCTGTAGGAACTTCAAAAGCATCCTTTCATCTCAAGTAAGCTTAGTCTTCTAACTTTATAGATAAACCTGGTACTGCTATATACTTGAAGAAAGAGCGCAGCAAATTAAATAGAGAGAGAGAAAGAAAGTCTCAAGTAAAGGATGAATTTAGTAAGAGACTCTTCAAAGATTTATAAAAGCCAGACTAGATGAACATAGATGTAGGAGCTGCACTAAGAGAAGAAACATAGGCCCAAGCGAGCCTTAAGAGGAAGAAAAGAAAGAGAAGCCAAATCCCTTTACGGGCAAATTTAAAATGTGATCTTATTCATTCGTTTAAATCTAAAACTTATTTATATACTCAAAGTCTCCCTTCTCTAGAGCTTACTAAATCATTATCATCGCTGACTCTTTTAGCAGCACTCTTAAGAAAATCTACTGAATCTATCTTCAGATCGCGCATCAATTTATAGAGTAGAAGTTTCTTGTAGTGTCCTTTCAATAACCCCCAATTTAATTACATTCCATTGAACTGAGGACTGTAAGGAACATTAAATTTAGGTGTTATGTTTAATCTTTCGTATTCCTTCCTTGAGTCTTTAGATTGATGAACTGACAAGTTATCAACGAACAGAATAATCTCTTAGTCGGCGTACTTGTCTCTGAGTTAATATTGCAAGAGCTTAATATATTATTCAGTCTTTATAGAACGAGGGTGAATCACATAGGCCTCGAGGGCATTATCTTCGCTTATTCCACCAAGTATAGCATGAGTTTAAACCTTAACCTTTTAATCACGTACTTCAATGTTGCTGTATTTTTAATACCAAGGCCTTGATATGAAAGTATTAAAGGTGAATACTGACTCATCAGCGTGTATGAGCATTATATATTATGCTCTTAAGCCCTTTGCATTTAATCGAATATATAATTTAAGTCAATCATCCTTTTAAAATGGAACATTAAAGTCACTCACTCTCTTTTTACGATTGATCGTCTTGTAAGATATTCCATTCTATTTATTTATGTTAGTTTTAGACATAGCAGAGATGTGAAGCTCAGGAAATTGGCGATGAAACAGCATAGAATTAAGTTGCTATCTCTATAAATTCAATGGTAATAGACAGTGAGACCTAACAGCAGCATAGCAGGAGATTTATGGAGCAGCCTTGCTATAGATGTATAATTAAGAATAGGTCTGAGTTGATCACCATATTCATCGCATCCATAACGTACCTTAAACAATAAATCTATATACTCACTGTCATAAACTGACCCAAAACATCGCATATACTCACTTAAATTGCTAATATTTAAACATTAAATCCCTAATAAAGTATGCACTAATAGTCTGCTTTTATCAATAAAAAATTCCATTAAACTACTGAAAGGGTTTTGGGGTTTTTAATGAAGAGAATTTAATCTCAAGATTTAATAAGAAAATTTGGTAGTAAAGAAGACCTTTACAGATACTTGGTATAGCAATGTAATTTTTAACTTATAACTAACTTAATAACCATATTTGGATTGTTTTGCCGACTTACGAGGGAACTAAAATCTCATTTATAAAAGCCTTACTGATTGAAGAGAAAAAAGCTTTTAAGTCTAATGAAATTAGGATGATAGAGATACCTAACTACCCTGAAATATCAGTGAAAAACCTATATGATGATGCTGTGAGTGATCCGGACGTAGCTCTCTACCTTCCATCAAAGCTACACCCTTTAATATGTTGCTAGAGAGAAACTTCTTCTTTGGTGTTCTTGCAACTCTGAAAGCTGAGTACTTTAATGAAATTATTTAAGAAGCTCATAAGAAACGCTTCAGCATCTCTCCTGAAGAAAAAGAGAAGCAAGGTATTAAAATAAATGATACCTGGCTGTAGGAATTTCAAAAGCATCCTTTCATCTCAAGTAAGCTTAGTCTTCTAACTTTATAGATAAACCTGGTACTGCTATATACTTGAAGAAAGAGCGCAGCAAATTAAATAGAGAGAGAGAAAGAAAGTCTCAAGTAAAGGATGAATTTAGTAAGAGACTCTTCAAAGATTTATAAAAGCCAGACTAGATGAACATAGATGTAGGAGCTGCACTAAGAGAAGAAACATAGGCCCAAGCGAGCCTTAAGAGGAAGAAAAGAAAGAGAAGCCAAATCCCTTTACGGGCAAATTTAATATGTGAACTTATTCATTCGCTTAAATCTAAAACTTATTTATATATCAGTTCCCTTCTCTAGAGCTTACTAAATCATTATCATCGCTGACTCTTTTAGCAGCACTCTTAAGAAAATCTACTGAATCTATCTTCAGATCGCGCATCAATTTATAGAGTAGAAGTTTCTTGTAGTGTCCTTTCAATAACCCCCAATTTAATTACATTCCATTGAACTGAGGACTGTAAGGAACATTAAATTTAGGTGTTATGTTTAATCTTTCGTATTCCTTCCTTGAGTCTTTAGATTGATGAACTGACAAGTTATCAACGAACAGAATAATCTCTTAGTCGGCGTACTTGTCTCTGAGTTAATATTGCAAGAGCTTAATATATTATTCAGTCTTTATAGAACGAGGGTGAATCACATAGGCCTCGAGGGCATTATCTTCGCTTATTCCACCAAGTATAGCATGAGTTTAAACCTTAACCTTTTAATCACGTACTTCAATGTTGCTGTATTTTTAATACCAAGGCCTTGATATGAAAGTATTAAAGGTGAATACTGACTCATCAGCGTGTATGAGCATTATATTATGCTCTTAAGACCTTTGCATTTAATCGAATATATAATTTAAGTCAATCATCCTTTTAAAATGGAACATTAAAGTCACTCACTCTCTTTTTACGATTGATCGTCTTGTAAGATATTCCATTCTATTTATTTATGTTAGTTTTAGACATAGCAGAGATGTGAAGCTCAGGAAATTGGCGATGAAACAGCATAGAATTAAGTTGCTATCTCTATAAATTCAATGGTAATAGACAGTGAGACCTAACAGCAGCATAGCAGGAGATTTATGGAGCAGCCTTGCTATAGATGTATAATTAAGAATAGGTCTGAGTTGATCACCATATTCATCGCATCCATAACGTACCTTAAACAATAAATCTATATACTCACTGTCATAAACTGACCCAAAACATCGCATATGCTCACTTAAATTGCGAATATTTAAACATTAAATCCCTAATAAAGTATGCACTAATAGTCTGCTTTTATCAATAAAAAACTCCATTAAACTACTGAAAGGGTTTTGGGGTTTTTAATGAAGAGAATTTAATCTCAAGATTTAATAAGAAAATTTGGTAGTAAAGAAGACCTTTACAGATACTTGGTATAGCAATGTAATTTTTAACTTATAACTAACTTAATAACCATATTTGGATTGTTCTTTGCCGACTTACGAGGGAACTAAAATCTCATTTATAAAAGCCTTACTGATTGAAGAGAAAAAAGCTTTTAAGTCTAATGAAATTAGGATGATAGAGATACCTAACTACCCTGAAATATCAGTGAAAAACCTATATGATGATGCTGTGAGTGATCCGGACGTAGCTCTCTACCTTCCATCAAAGCTACACCCTTTAATATGTTGCTAGAGAGAAACTTCTTCTTTGGTGTTCTTGCAACTCTGAAAGCTGAGTACTTTAATGAAATTATTTAAGAAGCTCATAAGAAACGCTACAGCATCTCCTGAAGAAAAAGAAAAGCAAGGTATTAAAAATAAGTGACACCTGGCTGTAGGAACTTCAAAAGCATCCTTTCATTTCAAGTAAGCTTAGTCTTCTAACTTTATAGATAAACCTGGTACTGCTATATACTTGAAGAAAGAGCGCAGCAAATTAAATAGAGAGAGAGAAAGAAAGTCTCAAGTAAAGGATGAATTTAGTAAGAGACTCTTCAAAGATTTATAAAAGCCAGACTAGATGAACATAGATGTAGGAGCTGCACTAAGAGAAGAAACATAGGCCCAAGCGAGCCTTAAGAGGAAGAAAAGAAAGAGAAGCCAAATCCCTTTACGGGCAAATTTAAAATGTGAACTTATTCATTCGTTTAAATCTAAAACTTATTTATAAACACAAGTTCCTCCCTAGAGCTTACTAAATCATTATCATCGCTGACTCTTTTAGCAGCACTCTTAAGAAAATCTACTGAATCTATCTTCAGATCGCGCATCAATTTATAGAGTAGAAGTTTCTTGTAGTGTCCTTTCAATAACCCCCAATTTAATTACATTCCATTGAACTGAGGACTGTAAGGAACATTAAATTTAGGTGTTATGTTTAATCTTTCGTATTCCTTCCTTGAGTCTTTAGATTGATGAACTGACAAGTTATCAACGAACAGAATAATCTCTTAGTCGGCGTACTTGTCTCTGAGTTAATATTGCAAGAGCTTAATATATTATTCAGTCTTTATAGAACGAGGGTGAATCACATAGGCCTCGAGGGCATTATCTTCGCTTATTCCACCAAGTATAGCATGAGTTTAAACCTTAACCTTTTAATCACGTACTTCAATGTTGCTGTATTTTTAATACCAAGGCCTTGATATGAAAGTATTAAAGGTGAATACTGACTCATCAGCGTGTATGAGCATTATATTATGCTCTTAAGACCTTTGCATTTAATCGAATATATAATTTAAGTCAATCATCCTTTTAAAATGGAACATTAAAGTCACTCACTCTCTTTTTACGATTGATCGTCTTGTAAGATATTCCATTCTATTTATTTATGTTAGTTTTAGACATAGCAGAGATGTGAAGCTCAGGAAATTGGCGATGAAACAGCATAGAATTAAGTTGCTATCTCTATAAATTCAATGGTAATAGACAGTGAGACCTAACAGCAGCATAGCAGGAGATTTATGGAGCAGCCTTGCTATAGATGTATAATTAAGAATAGGTCTGAGTTGATCACCATATTCATCGCATCCATAACGTACCTTAAACAATAAATCTATATACTCACTGTCATAAACTGACCCAAAACATCGCATATGCTCACTTAAATTGCGAATATTTAAACATTAAATCCCTAATAAAGTATGCACTAATAGTCTGCTTTTATCAATAAAAAACTCCATTAAACTACTGAAAGGGTTTTGGGGTTTTTTAATGAAGAGAATTTATTCTCAAGATTTAATAAGAAAATTCGGTAGTAAAGAAGACCTTTACAGATACTTGGTATAGCAATGTAATTTTTAACTTATAACTAACTTAATAACCATATTTGGATTGTTCTTGCCGACTTACGAGGGAACTAAAATCTCATTTATAAAAGCCTTACTGATTGAAGAGAAAAAAGCTTTTAAGTCTAATGAAATTAGGATGATAGAGATACCTAACTACCCTGAAATATCAGTGAAAAACCTATATGATGATGCTGTGAGTGATCCGGACGTAGCTCTCTACCTTCCATCAAAGCTACACCCTTTAATATGTTGCTAGAGAGAAACTTCTTCTTTGGTGTTCTTGCAACTCTGAAAGCTGAGTACTTTAATGAAATTATTTAAGAAGCTCATAAGAAACGCTTCAGCATCTCTCCTGAAGAAAAAGAAAAACAAGGTATTAAAATAAGTGACACCTGGCTGTAGGAACTTCAAAAGCATTCTTTCATCACAAGTAAGCTTAGTCTTCTAACTTTATAGAAAAACCTGGTACTGCTAT
>ARYC01004673.1:0-29990 GCA_000711775.1 Oxytricha trifallax
AATTAAGGTACGGAGAGTTCAATTTGATTATCTACAATATCAATCTCAAAAAGATACTTGAGCTATTGTGGTCTTAAGTTCCTAAAAATAATTTATAGTATACCAAATTGTTATATGAAATTCAAACATTTTTAAAGTGATCGTTCATCGAAGATACTGATCGTTCATAAAATACATGCAAAGAATAAAAATAAAGTGTTCTAATTACCCAGTACTATGGTCAATTAAGGTACGGAGAGTTCAATTTTATTATCTCAAAAAGATACCTGAGCTATTGTGGTCTAAAGTTCCTAAAAATCTATGATAAAATGTTGTAAGAATTTAAAGTGAATGTGTCAAATTAAATAATCGAGTATGAATTAATTTAATGTAATTCATAATTTAGATTTAATTACAAACATCTACTCCTTAAAAGTGTTATGTATTTTGTGTTAATTTTATTTGTAAAATTCAAGTAATTTAATTAAATATGAATTTTACGATTTTTAATGAGGGTCAGGTTCAGGGCAAAATAATATTTTCAAAAATAATAAAAATAAAGTGTTCTTGTCACCTTGTACTAGGGTCAATTAAGGTACGGAGAGTTCAATTTGATTATCTAAAATATCCATCTCAAAAAGATACTTGAGCTATTGTGGTCTTAAGTTCCTAAAAATAATTTATTGTATACCAAATTGTTATATGAAATTCAAACATTTTTAAAGTGATCGTTCATCGAGGATACTGATCGTTCATAATATACATGCAAAGAATAAAAATAAAGTATTCTAATTACCCAATACTAGTGTCAATTATGGAACGTAGAGTTCAATTTTATTATCTCAAAAAGATACCTGAGCTATTGTGGTCTGAGTTTCCCTAAAATCTATGATAAAATGTTGTAAGAATTTAAAGTGAATGTGTCAAATTAAATAATCGAGTATGAATTAATTTAATGTAATTCATAATTTAGATTTAATTACAAACATCTACTCCTTAAAAGTGTTATGTATTTTGTGTTAATTTTATTTGTAAAATTCAAGTAATTTAATTAAATATGAATTTTACGATTTTTAATGAGGGTCAGGTTCAGGGCAAAATAATATTTTCAAAAATAATTAAAATAAAGTGTTCTTGTCACCTTGTACTAGGGTCAATTAAGGTACGGAGAGTTCAATTTGATTATCTAAAATATCCATCTCAAAAAGATACTTGAGCTATTGTGGTCTTAAGTTCCTAAAAATAATTTATTGTATACCAAATTGTTATATGAAATTCAAACATTTTTAAAGTGATCGTTCATCGAGGATACTGATCGTTCATAATATACATGCAAAGAATAAAAATAAAGTGTTCTAATAACCCAATACTAGTGTCAATTAAGGTACGTAGAGTTCAATTTTATTATCTCAAAAAGATACCTGAGCTATTGTGGTCTAAAGTTCCTAAAAATCTATGATAAAATGTTGTAAGAATTTAAAGTGAATGTGTCAAATTAAATAATCGAGTATGAATTAATTTAATGTAATTCATAATTTAGATTTAATTACAAACATCTACTCCTTAAAAGTGTTATGTATTTTGTGTTAATTTTATTTGTAAAATTCAAGTAATTTAATTAAATATGAATTTTACGATTTTTAATGAGGGTCAGGTTCAGGGCAAAATTATATTTTTAAAAATAATTAAAATAAAGTGTTCTTGTCACCATGTACTAGGGTCAATTAAGGTACGGAGAGTTCAATTTGATTATCTACAATATCAATCTCAAAAAGATACTTGAGCTATTGTGGTCTTAAGTTCCTAAAAATAATTTATAGTATACCAAATTGTTATATGAAATTCAAACATTTTTAAAGTGATCGTTCATCGAAGATACTGATCGTTCATAAAATACATGCAAAGAATAAAAATAAAGTGTTCTAATTACCCAGTACTATGGTCAATTAAGGTACGGAGAGTTCAATTTTATATCTCAAAAGATAACCTGAGGCTATTTGTGGTACTGAGTTCCTAATTCTTGTAAATGTTGTAAGAATTTAAAGTGAATGTGTCAAATTAAATAATCGAGTATGAATTAATTTAATGTAATTCATAATTTAGATTTAATTACAAACATCTACTCCTTAAAAGTGTTATGTATTTTGTGTTAATTTTATTTGTAAAATTCAAGTAATTTAATTAAATATGAATTTTACGATTTTTAATGAGGGTCAGGTTCAGGGCAAAATAATATTTTCAAAAATAATTAAAATAAAGTGTTCTTGTCACCTTGTACTAGGGTCAATTAAGGTACGGAGAGTTCAATTTGATTATCTAAAATATCCATCTCAAAAAGATACTTGAGCTATTGTGGTCTTAAGTTCCTAAAAATAATTTATTGTATACCAAATTGTTATATGAAATTCAAACATTTTTAAAGTGATCGTTCATCGAGGATACTGATCGTTCATAATATACATGCAAAGAATAAAAATAAAGTATTCTAATTACCCAATACTAGTGTCAATTATGGAACGTAGAGTTCAATTTTATTATCTCAAAAAGATACCTGAGCTATTGTGGTCTAAAGTTCCTAAAAATCTATGATAAAATGTTGTAAGAATTTAAAGTGAATGTGTCAAATTAAATAATCGAGTATGAATTAATTTAATGTAATTCATAATTTAGATTTAATTACAAACATCTACTCCTTAAAAGTGTTATGTATTTTGTGTTAATTTTATTTGTAAAATTCAAGTAATTTAATTAAATATGAATTTTACGATTTTTAATGAGGGTCAGGTTCAGGGCAAAATAATATTTTCAAAAATAATAATGTTCTTGTCACCTTGTACTAGGGTCAATTAAGGTACGGAGAGTTCAATTTGATTATCTAAAATATCCATCTCAAAAAGATACTTGAGCTATTGTGGTCTTAAGTTCCTAAAAATAATTTATTGTATACCAAATTGTTATATGAAATTCAAACATTTTTAAAGTGATCGTTCATCGAGGATACTGATCGTTCATAATATACATGCAAAGAATAAAATAAAGTGTTCTAATAACCCAATACTAGTGTCAATTAAGGTACGTAGAGTTCAATTTTATTATCTCAAAAAGATACCTGAGCTATTGTGGTCTAAAGTTCCTAAAAATCTATGATAAAATGTTGTAAGAATTTAAAGTGAATGTGTCAAATTAAATAATCGAGTATGAATTAATTTAATGTAATTAATAATTTAGATTTTCTTTCAAACATCTTCTTCTTGAAAGTTTTATGTATTTTGTGTTAATTTTATTTGTAAAGTTCAAGTACTTTAATTAAATATGAATTTTACGCTTTTTAATGAGGAGCAGGTTCAGTGTAAAATTATATTTTCAAAAATAATTAAAATAAAGTGTTCATGTCACCTTGTTCTAGGGTCAATTAAGGTACGGAGAGTTCAATTCGATTATTGAAAAATTACATCTCCAAAAGATACTTGAGCTATTGTGGTCTTAAGTTCCTAAAAATCATTTATAGTATACCAAATTGTTATATGAAATTTAAACATTTTTAAAGTGATCGTTCATCGAGGATACTGATCGTTCATAATATACATGCAAAGAATAAAAATAAAGTGTTCTAATAACCCAATACTAGTGTCAATTAAGGTACGTAGAGTTCAATTTTATTATCTCAAAAAGATACCTGAGCTATTGTGGTCTAAAGTTCCTAAAAATCTATGATAAAATGTTGTAAGAATTTAAAGTGAATGTGTCAAATTAAATAATCGAGTATGAATTAATTTAATGTAATTCATAATTTAGATTTAATTACAAACATCTACTCCTTAAAAGTGTTATGTATTTTGTGTTAATTTTATTTGTAAAATTCAAGTAATTTAATTAAATATGAATTTTACGATTTTTAATGAGGGTCAGGTTCAGGGCAAAATAATATTTTCAAAAATAATAAAATAAAGTGTTCTTGTCACCTTGTACTAGGGTCAATTAAGGTACGGAGAGTTCAATTTGATTATCTAAAATATCCATCTCAAAAAGATACTTGAGCTATTGTGGTCTTAAGTTCCTAAAAATCATTTATAGTATACCAAATTGTTATATGAAATTTAAACATTTTTAAAGTGATCGTTCATCGAGGATACTGATCGTTCATAATATACATGCAAATAATAAATATAAAGTATTCTAATTACCCAATACTAGTGTCAATTATGGAACGTAGAGTTCAATTTTATTATCTCAAAAAGATACCTGAGCTATTGTGGTCTAAAGTTCCTAAAAATCTATGATAAAATGTTGTAAGAATTTAAAGTGAATGTGTCAAATTAAATAATCGAGTATGAATTAATTTAATGTAATTCATAATTTAGATTTAATTACAAACATCTTCTTCTTGAAAGTTTTATGTATTTTGTGTTAATTTTATTTGTAAAGTTCAAGTACTTTAATTAAATATGAATTTTACGCTTTTTAATGAGGAGCAGGTTCAGTGTAAAATTATATTTTCAAAAATAATTAAAATAAAGTGTTCATGTCACCTTGTTCTAGGGTCAATTAAGGTACGGAGAGTTCAATTCGATTATTGAAAAATTACATCTCCAAAAGATACTTGAGCTATTGTGGTCTTAAGTTCCTAAAAATCATTTATAGTATACCAAATTGTTATATGAAATTCAAACATTTTTAAAGTGATCGTTCATCGAGGATACTGATCGTTCATAATATACATGCAAATAATAAATATAAAGTATTCTAATTACCCAATACTAGTGTCAATTATGGAACGTAGAGTTCAATTTTATTATCTCAAAAAGATACCTGAGCTATTGTGGTCTGAAGTTCCTAAAAATCTATAATAAAATGTTGTAAGTATTTAAAGTGAATGTGTCAAATTAAATAATCGAGTATGAATTAATTTAATGTAATTAATAATTTAGATTTTCTTTCAAACATCTTCTTCTTGAAAGTTTTATGTATTTTGTGTTAATTTTATTTGTAAAGTTCAAGTACTTTAATTAAATATGAATTTTACGCTTTTTAATGAGGAGCAGGTTCAGTGTAAAATTATATTTTCAAAAATAATTAAAATAAAGTGTTCATGTCACCTTGTTCTAGGGTCAATTAAGGTACGGAGAGTTCAATTCGATTATTGAAAAATTACATCTCCAAAAGATACTTGAGCTATTGTGGTCTTAAGTTCCTAAAAATCATTTATAGTATACCAAATTGTTATATGAAATTCAAACATTTTTAAAGTGATCGTTCATCGAGGATACTGATCGTTCATAATATACATGCAAAGAATAAAAATAAAGTGTTCTAATAACCCAATACTAGTGTCAATTAAGGTACGTAGAGTTCAATTTTATTATCTCAAAAAGATACCTGAGCTATTGTGGTCTAAAGTTCCTAAAAATCTATGATAAAATGTTGTAAGAATTTAAAGTGAATGTGTCAAATTAAATAATCGAGTATGAATTAATTTAATGTAATTCATAATTTAGATTTAATTACAAACATCTACTCCTTAAAAGTGTTATGTATTTTGTGTTAATTTTATTTGTAAAATTCAAGTAATTTAATTAAATATGAATTTTACGATTTTTAATGAGGGTCAGGTTCAGGGCAAAATAATATTTTCAAAAATAATTAAAATAAAGTGTTCTTGTCACCTTGTACTAGGGTCAATTAAGGTACGGAGAGTTCAATTTGATTATCTAAAATATCAATCTCAAAAAGATACTTGAGCTATTGTGGTCTTAAGTTCCTAAAAATAATTTATAGTATACCAAATTGTTATATGAAATTCAAACATTTTTAAAGTGATCGTTCATCGAAGATACTGATCGTTCATAAAATACATGCAAAGAATAAAAATAAAGTGTTCTAATAACCCAATACTAGTGTCAATTAAGGTACGTAGAGTTCAATTTTATTATCTCAAAAAGATACCTGAGCTATTGTGGTCTAAAGTTCCTAAAAATCTATGATAAAATGTTGTAAGAATTTAAAGTGAATGTGTCAAATTAAATAATCGAGTATGAATTAATTTAATGTAATTCATAATTTAGATTTAATTACAAACATCTACTCCTTAAAAGTGTTATGTATTTTGTGTTAATTTTATTTGTAAAATTCAAGTAATTTAATTAAATATGAATTTTACGATTTTTAATGAGGAGCAGGTTCAGGGCAAAATAATATTTTCAAAAATAATTAAAATAAAGTGTTCATGTCACCTTGTACTAGGGTCAATTAAGGTACGGAGAGTTCAATTCGATTATCGAAAAAATACATCTCAAAAAGATACTTGAGCTATTGTGGTCTTAAGTTCCTAAAAATAATTTATAGTATACCAAATTGTTATATGAAATTCAAACATTTTTAAAGTGATCGTTCATCGAGGATACTGATCGTTCATAATATACATGCAAAGAATAAAAATAAAGTATTCTAATAACCCAATACTAGTGTCAATTAAGGAACGTAGAGTTCAATTTTATTATCTCAAAAAGATACCTGAGCTATTGTGGTCTAAAGTTCCTAAAAATCTATGATAAAATGTTGTAAGAATTTAAAGTGAATGTGTCAAATTAAATAATCGAGTATGAATTAATTTAATGTAATTCATAATTTAGATTTAATTACAAACATCTACTCCTTAAAAGTGTTATGTATTTTGTGTTAATTTTATTTGTAAAATTCAAGTAATTTAATTAAATATGAATTTTACGATTTTTAATGAGGGTCAGGTTCAGGGCAAAATAATATTTTCAAAAATAATAAAAATAAAGTGTTCTTGTCACCTTGTACTAGGGTCAATTAAGGTACGGAGAGTTCAATTTGATTATCTAAAATATCCATCTCAAAAAGATACTTGAGCTATTGTGGTCTTAAGTTCCTAAAAATAATTTATAGTATACCAAATTGTTATATGAAATTCAAACATTTTTAAAGTGATCGTTCATCGAGGATACTGATCGTTCATAATATACATGCAAAGAATAAAAATAAAGTATTCTAATAACCCAATACTAGTGTCAATTAAGGAACGTAGAGTTCAATTTTATTATCTCAAAAAGATACCTGAGCTATTGTGGTCTAAAGTTCCTAAAAATCTATGATAAAATGTTGTAAGAATTTAAAGTGAATGTGTCAAATTAAATAATCGAGTATGAATTAATTTAATGTAATTCATAATTTAGATTTAATTACAAACATCTACTCCTTAAAAGTGTTATGTATTTTGTGTTAATTTTATTTGTAAAATTCAAGTAATTTAATTAAATATGAATTTTACGATTTTTAATGAGGGTCAGGTTCAGGGCAAAATAATATTTTCAAAAATAATAAAAATAAAGTGTTCTGGTCACCATGTACTAGGGTCAATAAAGGTACGGAGAGTTCAATTTGATTATCAAAAATTCCATCTCCAAAAGATACCTGAGATATTAATCTTTTAAGTTCCTAAAAATCTATGATAAAATGTTGTAAGAATATAAAGTGAAAGTGTCAAATAAAATAATCGAGTATGAATTAATTTAATGAAATTCATAATTTAGATTTAATTACA
Organism: Oxytricha trifallax; assembly: GCA_000711775.1. Taxonomy (NCBI): domain Eukaryota; phylum Ciliophora; class Spirotrichea; order Sporadotrichida; family Oxytrichidae; genus Oxytricha; species Oxytricha trifallax. Next base: position 7,544 of record ARYC01004673.1, read on the forward strand.
AACATCTACTCCTTAAAAGTGTTATGTATTTTGTGTTAATTTTATTTGTAAAATTCAAGTAATTTAATTAAATATGAATTTTACGATTTTTAATGAGGGTCAGGTTCAGGGCAAAATAATATTTTCAAAAATAATAAAAAAAGTGTTCTTGTCACCTTGTACTAGGGTCAATTAAGGTACGGAGAGTTCAATTTGATTATCTAAAATATCCATCTCAAAAAGATACTTGAGCTATTGTGGTCTTAAGTTCCTAAAAATAATTTATTGTATACCAAATTGTTATATGAAATTCAAACATTTTTAAAGTGATCGTTCATCGAGGATACTGATCGTTCATAATATACATGCAAAGAATAAAAATAAAGTGTTCTAATAACCCAATACTAGTGTCAATTAAGGTACGTAGAGTTCAATTTTATTATCTCAAAAAGATACCTGAGCTATTGTGGTCTAAAGTTCCTAAAAATCTATGATAAAATGTTGTAAGAATTTAAAGTGAATGTGTCAAATTAAATAATCGAGTATGAATTAATTTAATGTAATTCATAATTTAGATTTAATTACAAACATCTACTCCTTAAAAGTGTTATGTATTTTGTGTTAATTTTATTTGTAAAATTCAAGTAATTTAATTAAATATGAATTTTACGATTTTTAATGAGGGTCAGGTTCAGGGCAAAATAATATTTTCAAAAATAATAAAAAAAAGTGTTCTTGTCACCTTGTACTAGGGTCAATTAAGGTACGGAGAGTTCAATTTGATTATCTAAAATATCCATCTCAAAAAGATACTTGAGCTATTGTGGTCTTAAGTTCCTAAAAATAATTTATTGTATACCAAATTGTTATATGAAATTCAAACATTTTTAAAGTGATCGTTCATCGAGGATACTGATCGTTCATAATATACATGCAAAGAATAAAAATAAAGTGTTCTAATAACCCAATACTAGTGTCAATTAAGGTACGTAGAGTTCAATTTTATTATCTCAAAAAGATACCTGAGCTATTGTGGTCTAAAGTTCCTAAAAATCTATGATAAAATGTTGTAAGAATTTAAAGTGAATGTGTCAAATTAAATAATCGAGTATGAATTAATTTAATGTAATTCATAATTTAGATTTAATTACAAACATCTACTCCTTAAAAGTGTTATGTATTTTGTGTTAATTTTATTTGTAAAATTCAAGTAATTTAATTAAATATGAATTTTACGATTTTTAATGAGGGTCAGGTTCAGGGCAAAATAATATTTTCAAAAATAATAAAATAAAGTGTTCTTGTCACCTTGTACTAGGGTCAATTAAGGTACGGAGAGTTCAATTTGATTATCTAAAATATCCATCTCAAAAAGATACTTGAGCTATTGTGGTCTTAAGTTCCTAAAAATAATTTATAGTATACCAAATTGTTATATGAAATTCAAACATTTTTAAAGTGATCGTTCATCGAGGATACTGATCGTTCATAATATACATGCAAAGAATAAAAATAAAGTATTCTAATAACCCAATACTAGTGTCAATTAAGGAACGTAGAGTTCAATTTTATTATCTCAAAAAGATACCTGAGCTATTGTGGTCTAAAGTTCCTAAAAATCTATGATAAAATGTTGTAAGAATTTAAAGTGAATGTGTCAAATTAAATAATCGAGTATGAATTAATTTAATGTAATTCATAATTTAGATTTAATTACAAACATCTACTCCTTAAAAGTGTTATGTATTTTGTGTTAATTTTATTTGTAAAATTCAAGTAATTTAATTAAATATGAATTTTACGATTTTTAATGAGGGTCAGGTTCAGGGCAAAATAATATTTTCAAAAATAAAAATAAAGTGTTCTGGTCACCATGTACTAGGGTCAATAAAGGTACGGAGAGTTCAATTTGATTATCCAAAAATTCCATCTCCAAAAGATACCTGAGATATTAATCTTTTAAGTTTCTAAAAATCTATGATAAAATGTTGTTAGAATATAAAGTGAAAGTGTCAAATATAATAATCGAGTATGAATTAATTTAATGAAATTCATAATTTAGATTTAATTACAAACATCTACTCCTTAAAAGTGTTATGTATTTTTTGTTAATTTTATTTGTTAAGTTCAAGTAATTTAATTAAATATGAATTTTACGATTTTTAATGAGGGTCAGGTTCAGGGCAAAATAATATTTTCAAAAATAATAAAATAAAGTGTTCTTGTCACCTTGTACTAGGGTCAATTAAGGTACGGAGAGTTCAATTTGATTATCTAAAATATCCATCTCAAAAAGATACTTGAGCTATTGTGGTCTTAAGTTCCTAAAAATAATTTATTGTATACCAAATTGTTATATGAAATTCAAACATTTTTAAAGTGATCGTTCATCGAGGATACTGATCGTTCATAATATACATGCAAAGAATAAAAATAAGTATTCTAATAACCCAATACTAGTGTCAATTAAGGAACGTAGAGTTCAATTTTATTATCTCAAAAAGATACCTGAGCTATTGTGGTCTAAAGTTCCTAAAAATCTATGATAAAATGTTGTAAGAATTTAAAGTGAATGTGTCAAATTAAATAATCGAGTATGAATTAATTTAATGTAATTCATAATTTAGATTTAATTACAAACATCTACTCCTTAAAAGTGTTATGTATTTTGTGTTAATTTTATTTGTAAAATTCAAGTAATTTAATTAAATATGAATTTTACGATTTTTAATGAGGGTCAGGTTCAGGGCAAAATAATATTTTCAAAAATAATAAAAATAAAGTGTTCTTGTCACCTTGTACTAGGGTCAATTAAGGTACGGAGAGTTCAATTTGATTATCTAAAATATCCATCTCAAAAAGATACTTGAGCTATTGTGGTCTTAAGTTCCTAAAAATAATTTATTGTATACCAAATTGTTATATGAAATTCAAACATTTTTAAAGTGATCGTTCATCGAGGATACTGATCGTTCATAATATACATGCAAAGAATAAAAATAAAGTGTTCTAATAACCCAATACTAGTGTCAATTAAGGTACGTAGAGTTCAATTTTATTATCTCAAAAAGATACCTGAGCTATTGTGGTCTAAAGTTCCTAAAAATCTATGATAAAATGTTGTAAGAATTTAAAGTGAATGTGTCAAATTAAATAATCGAGTATGAATTAATTTAATGTAATTCATAATTTAGATTTAATTACAAACATCTACTCCTTAAAAGTGTTATGTATTTTGTGTTAATTTTATTTGTAAAATTCAAGTAATTTAATTAAATATGAATTTTACGATTTTTAATGAGGGTCAGGTTCAGGGCAAAATAATATTTTCAAAAATAATAAATAAAGTGTTCTTGTCACCTTGTACTAGGGTCAATTAAGGTACGGAGAGTTCAATTTGATTATCTAAAATATCCATCTCAAAAAGATACTTGAGCTATTGTGGTCTTAAGTTCCTAAAAATAATTTATAGTATACCAAATTGTTATATGAAATTCAAACATTTTTAAAGTGATCGTTCATCGAGGATACTGATCGTTCATAATATACATGCAAAGAATAAAAATAAAGTATTCTAATAACCCAATACTAGTGTCAATTAAGGAACGTAGAGTTCAATTTTATTATCTCAAAAAGATACCTGAGCTATTGTGGTCTAAAGTTCCTAAAAATCTATGATAAAATGTTGTAAGAATTTAAAGTGAATGTGTCAAATTAAATAATCGAGTATGAATTAATTTAATGTAATTCATAATTTAGATTTAATTACAAACATCTACTCCTTAAAAGTGTTATGTATTTTGTGTTAATTTTATTTGTAAAATTCAAGTAATTTAATTAAATATGAATTTTACGATTTTTAATGAGGGTCAGGTTCAGGGCAAAATAATATTTTCAAAAATAATAAAAATAAAGTGTTCTTGTCACCTTGTACTAGGGTCAATTAAGGTACGGAGAGTTCAATTTGATTATCTAAAATATCCATCTCAAAAAGATACTTGAGCTATTGTGGTCTTAAGTTCCTAAAAATAATTTATTGTATACCAAATTGTTATATGAAATTCAAACATTTTTAAAGTGATCGTTCATCGAGGATACTGATCGTTCATAATATACATGCAAAGAATAAAAATAAAGTGTTCTAATAACCCAATACTAGTGTCAATTAAGGTACGTAGAGTTCAATTTTATTATCTCAAAAAGATACCTGAGCTATTGTGGTCTAAAGTTCCTAAAAATCTATGATAAAATGTTGTAAGAATTTAAAGTGAATGTGTCAAATTAAATAATCGAGTATGAATTAATTTAATGTAATTCATAATTTAGATTTAATTACAAACATCTACTCCTTAAAAGTGTTATGTATTTTGTGTTAATTTTATTTGTAAAATTCAAGTAATTTAATTAAATATGAATTTTACGATTTTTAATGAGGGTCAGGTTCAGGGCAAAATAATATTTTCAAAAATAATAAAAATAAAGTGTTCTGGTCACCTTGTACTAGGGTCAATAAAGGTACGGAGAGTTCACTTTGATTATCTCAAAAATAAACCTGAGCTATTGTGGTCTAAAGTTCCTAAAAATCTATGATAAAATGTTGTAAGAATTTAAAGTGAATGTGTCAAATTAAATAATCGAGTATGAATTAATTTAATGTAATTCATAATTTAGATTTAATTACAAACATCTACTCCTTAAAAGTGTTATGTATTTTGTGTTAATTTTATTTGTAAAATTCAAGTAATTTAATTAAATATGAATTTTACGATTTTTAATGAGGGTCAGGTTCAGGGCAAAATAATATTTTCAAAAATAATAAAAATAAAGTGTTCTTGTCACCTTGTACTAGGGTCAATTAAGGTACGGAGAGTTCAATTTGATTATCTAAAATATCCATCTCAAAAAGATACTTGAGCTATTGTGGTCTTAAGTTCCTAAAAATAATTTATTGTATACCAAATTGTTATATGAAATTCAAACATTTTTAAAGTGATCGTTCATCGAGGATACTGATCGTTCATAATATACATGCAAAGAATAAAAATAAAGTGTTCTAATAACCCAATACTAGTGTCAATTAAGGTACGTAGAGTTCAATTTTATTATCTCAAAAAGATACCTGAGCTATTGTGGTCTAAAGTTCCTAAAAATCTATGATAAAATGTTGTAAGAATTTAAAGTGAATGTGTCAAATTAAATAATCGAGTATGAATTAATTTAATGTAATTCATAATTTAGATTTAATTACAAACATCTACTCCTTAAAAGTGTTATGTATTTTGTGTTAATTTTATTTGTAAAATTCAAGTAATTTAATTAAATATGAATTTTACGATTTTTAATGAGGGTCAGGTTCAGGGCAAAATAATATTTTCAAAAATAATAAAATAAAGTGTTCTTGTCACCTTGTACTAGGGTCAATTAAGGTACGGAGAGTTCAATTTGATTATCTAAAATATCCATCTCAAAAAGATACTTGAGCTATTGTGGTCTTAAGTTCCTAAAAATAATTTATTGTATACCAAATTGTTATATGAAATTCAAACATTTTTAAAGTGATCGTTCATCGAGGATACTGATCGTTCATAATATACATGCAAAGAATAAAAATAAAGTGTTCTAATAACCCAATACTAGTGTCAATTAAGGTACGTAGAGTTCAATTTTATTATCTCAAAAAGATACCTGAGCTATTGTGGTCTAAAGTTCCTAAAAATCTATGATAAAATGTTGTAAGAATTTAAAGTGAATGTGTCAAATTAAATAATCGAGTATGAATTAATTTAATGTAATTCATAATTTAGATTTAATTACAAACATCTACTCCTTAAAAGTGTTATGTATTTTGTGTTAATTTTATTTGTAAAATTCAAGTAATTTAATTAAATATGAATTTTACGATTTTTAATGAGGGTCAGGTTCAGGGCAAAATAATATTTTCAAAAATAATAAAAATAAAGTGTTCTGGTCACCTTGTACTAGGGTCAATTAAGGTACGGAGAGTTCAATTTGATTATCAAAAAATTCCATCTCCAAAAGATACCTGAGATATTGAGGTTTGTAAGTTTCTAAAAATCATTTATAGTATACCAAATTGTTATATGAAATTTAAACATTTTTAAAGTGATCGTTCATCGAGGATACTGATCGTTCATAATATACATGCAAATAATAAATATAAAGTATTCTAATTACCCAATACTAGTGTCAATTATGGAACGTAGAGTTCAATTTTATTATCTCAAAAAGATACCTGAGCTATTGTGGTCTAAAGTTCCTAAAAATCTATGATAAAATGTTGTAAGAATTTAAAGTGAATGTGTCAAATTAAATAATCGAGTATGAATTAATTTAATGTAATTCATAATTTAGATTTAATTACAAACATCTACTCCTTAAAAGTGTTATGTATTTTGTGTTAATTTTATTTGTAAAATTCAAGTAATTTAATTAAATATGAATTTTACGATTTTTAATGAGGGTCAGGTTCAGGGCAAAATAATATTTTCAAAAATAATAAAAATAAAGTGTTCTTGTCACCTTGTACTAGGGTCAATTAAGGTACGGAGAGTTCAATTTGATTATCTAAAATATCCATCTCAAAAAGATACTTGAGCTATTGTGGTCTTAAGTTCCTAAAAATAATTTATTGTATACCAAATTGTTATATGAAATTCAAACATTTTTAAAGTGATCGTTCATCGAGGATACTGATCGTTCATAATATACATGCAAAGAATAAAAATAAAGTGTTCTAATAACCCAATACTAGTGTCAATTAAGGTACGTAGAGTTCAATTTTATTATCTCAAAAAGATACCTGAGCTATTGTGGTCTAAAGTTCCTAAAAATCTATGATAAAATGTTGTAAGAATTTAAAGTGAATGTGTCAAATTAAATAATCGAGTATGAATTAATTTAATGTAATTCATAATTTAGATTTAATTACAAACATCTACTCCTTAAAAGTGTTATGTATTTTGTGTTAATTTTATTTGTAAAATTCAAGTAATTTAATTAAATATGAATTTTACGATTTTTAATGAGGGTCAGGTTCAGGGCAAAATAATATTTTCAAAAATAATAAAAATAAAGTGTTCTTGTCACCTTGTACTAGGGTCAATTAAGGTACGGAGAGTTCAATTTGATTATCTAAAATATCCATCTCAAAAAGATACTTGAGCTATTGTGGTCTTAAGTTCCTAAAAATAATTTATAGTATACCAAATTGTTATATGAAATTCAAACATTTTTAAAGTGATCGTTCATCGAGGATACTGATCGTTCATAATATACATGCAAAGAATAAAAATAAAGTGTTCTAATTACCCAATACTAGTGTCAATTAAGGTACGTAGAGTTCAATTTTATTATCTCAAAAAGATACCTGAGCTATTGTGGTCTAAAGTTCCTAAAAATCTATGATAAAATGTTGTAAGAATTTAAAGTGAATGTGTCAAATTAAATAATCGAGTATGAATTAATTTAATGTAATTCATAATTTAGATTTAATTACAAACATCTACTCCTTAAAAGTGTTATGTATTTTGTGTTAATTTTATTTGTAAAATTCAAGTAATTTAATTAAATATGAATTTTACGATTTTTAATGAGGGTCAGGTTCAGGGCAAAATAATATTTTCAAAAATAATAAAAATAAAGTGTTCTTGTCACCATGTACTAGGGTCAATTAAGGTACGGAGAGTTCAATTTGATTATCGAAAAATTCCATCTCCAAAAGATACCTGAGATATTAATCTTTTAAGTTTCTAAAAATCTATGATAAAATGTTGTTAGAATATAAAGTGAAAGTGTCAAATATAATAATCGAGTATGAATTAATTTAATGAAATTCATAATTTAGATTTAATTACAAACATCTACTCCTTAAAAGTGTTATGTATTTTTTGTTAATTTTATTTGTTAAGTTCAAGTAATTTAATTAAATATGAATTTTACGATTTTTAATGAGGGTCAGGTTCAGGGCAAAATAATATTTTCAAAAATAATTAAAATAAAGTGTTCTTGTCACCTTGTACTAGGGTCAATTAAGGTACGGAGAGTTCAATTTGATTATCTAAAATATCCATCTCAAAAAGATACTTGAGCTATTGTGGTCTTAAGTTCCTAAAAATAATTTATTGTATACCAAATTGTTATATGAAATTCAAACATTTTTAAAGTGATCGTTCATCGAGGATACTGATCGTTCATAATATACATGCAAAGAATAAAAATAAAGTGTTCTAATAACCCAATACTAGTGTCAATTAAGGTACGTAGAGTTCAATTTTATTATCTCAAAAAGATACCTGAGCTATTGTGGTCTAAAGTTCCTAAAAATCTATGATAAAATGTTGTAAGAATTTAAAGTGAATGTGTCAAATTAAATAATCGAGTATGAATTAATTTAATGTAATTCATAATTTAGATTTAATTACAAACATCTACTCCTTAAAAGTGTTATGTATTTTGTGTTAATTTTATTTGTAAAATTCAAGTAATTTAATTAAATATGAATTTTACGATTTTTAATGAGGGTCAGGTTCAGGGCAAAATAATATTTTCAAAAATAATAAAAATAAAGTGTTCTGGTCACCATGTACTAGGGTCAATAAAGGTACGGAGAGTTCAATTTGATTATCAAAAATTCCATCTCCAAAAGATACCTGAGATATTAATCTTTTAAGTTTCTAAAAATCTATGATAAAATGTTGTTAGAATATAAAGTGAAAGTGTCAAATATAATAATCGAGTATGAATTAATTTAATGAAATTCATAATTTAGATTTAATTACAAACATCTACTCCTTAAAAGTGTTATGTATTTTTTGTTAATTTTATTTGTTAAGTTCAAGTAATTTAATTAAATATGAATTTTACGATTTTTAATGAGGGTCAGGTTCAGGGCAAAATAATATTTTCAAAAATAATTAAAATAAAGTGTTCTGGTCACCATGTACTAGGGTCAATAAAGGTACGGAGAGTTCAATTTGATTATCAAAAATTCCATCTCCAAAAGATACCTGAGATATTAATCTTTTAAGTTTCTAAAAATCTATGATAAAATGTTGTTAGAATATAAAGTGAAAGTGTCAAATATAATAATCGAGTATGAATTAATTTAATGAAATTCATAATTTAGATTTAATTACAAACATCTACTCCTTAAAAGTGTTATGTATTTTTTGTTAATTTTATTTGTTAAGTTCAAGTAATTTAATTAAATATGAATTTTACGATTTTTAATGAGGGTCAGGTTCAGGGCAAAATAATATTTTCAAAAATAATAAAAATAAAGTGTTCTTGTCACCTTGTACTAGGGTCAATTAAGGTACGGAGAGTTCAATTTGATTATCTAAAATATCCATCTCAAAAAGATACTTGAGCTATTGTGGTCTTAAGTTCCTAAAAATAATTTATTGTATACCAAATTGTTATATGAAATTCAAACATTTTTAAAGTGATCGTTCATCGAGGATACTGATCGTTCATAATATACATGCAAAGAATAAAAATAAAGTATTCTAATAACCCAATACTAGTGTCAATTAAGGAACGTAGAGTTCAATTTTATTATCTCAAAAAGATACCTGAGCTATTGTGGTCTAAAGTTCCTAAAAATCTATGATAAAATGTTGTAAGAATTTAAAGTGAATGTGTCAAATTAAATAATCGAGTATGAATTAATTTAATGTAATTCATAATTTAGATTTAATTACAAACATCTACTCCTTAAAAGTGTTATGTATTTTGTGTTAATTTTATTTGTAAAATTCAAGTAATTTAATTAAATATGAATTTTACGATTTTTAATGAGGGTCAGGTTCAGGGCAAAATAATATTTTCAAAAATAATAAAAATAAAATGTACTTGTCACCAAGCACTAAGGTCAATTAAGGTACGGAGAGCTCAATTTCAATATCAAAAAATCCATCTCAAAAAGATACCAAAGATATAAAGATCGAAGTTACTAAAAATAATTATTGTATACCAAATTCTTATATGAAATTCAAACATTTTTAAAGTGATCGTTCATCGAGGATACTGATCGTTCATAATATACATGCAAAGAATAAAAATAAAGTGTTCTAATAACCCAATACTAGTGTCAATTAAGGTACGTAGAGTTCAATTTTATTATCTCAAAAAGATACCTGAGCTATTGTGGTCTAAAGTTCCTAAAAATCTATGATAAAATGTTGTAAGAATTTAAAGTGAATGTGTCAAATTAAATAATCGAGTATGAATTAATTTAATGTAATTAATAATTTAGATTTAATTACAAACATCTACTCCTTAAAAGTGTTATGTATTTTGTGTTAATTTTATTTGTAAAATTCAAGTAATTTAATTAAATATGAATTTTACGATTTTTAATGAGGAGCAGGTTCAGGGCAAAATTATATTTTCAAAAATAATTAAAATAAAGTGTTCTTGTCACCTTGTACTAGGGTCAATTAAGGTACGGAGAGTTCAATTTGATTATCGAAAATATCCATCTCAAAAAGATACTTGAGCTATTGTGGTCTTAAGTTCCTAAAAATCATTTATAGTATACCAAATTGTTATATGAAATTCAAACATTTTTAAAGTGATCGTTCATCGAGGATACTGATCGTTCATAATATACATGCAAAGAATAAAAATAAAGTGTTCTAATAACCCAATACTAGTGTCAATTAAGGTACGTAGAGTTCAATTTTATTATCTCAAAAAGATACCTGAGCTATTGTGGTCTAAAGTTCCTAAAAATCTATGATAAAATGTTGTAAGAATTTAAAGTGAATGTGTCAAATTAAATAATCGAGTATGAATTAATTTAATGTAATTCATAATTTAGATTTAATTACAAACATCTACTCCTTAAAAGTGTTATGTATTTTGTGTTAATTTTATTTGTAAAATTCAAGTAATTTAATTAAATATGAATTTTACGATTTTTAATGAGGGTCAGGTTCAGGGCAAAATAATATTTTCAAAAATAATAAAAATAAAGTGTTCTTGTCACCTTGTACTAGGGTCAATTAAGGTACGGAGAGTTCAATTTGATTATCTAAAATATCCATCTCAAAAAGATACTTGAGCTATTGTGGTCTTAAGTTCCTAAAAATAATTTATTGTATACCAAATTGTTATATGAAATTCAAACATTTTTAAAGTGATCGTTCATCGAGGATACTGATCGTTCATAATATACATGCAAAGAATAAAAATAAAGTGTTCTAATAACCCAATACTAGTGTCAATTAAGGTACGTAGAGTTCAATTTTATTATCTCAAAAAGATACCTGAGCTATTGTGGTCTAAAGTTCCTAAAAATCTATGATAAAATGTTGTAAGAATTTAAAGTGAATGTGTCAAATTAAATAATCGAGTATGAATTAATTTAATGTAATTCATAATTTAGATTTAATTACAAACATCTACTCCTTAAAAGTGTTATGTATTTTGTGTTAATTTTATTTGTAAAATTCAAGTAATTTAATTAAATATGAATTTTACGATTTTTAATGAGGGTCAGGTTCAGGGCAAAATAATATTTTCAAAAATAATAAAAATAAAGTGTTCTGGTCACCTTGTACTAGGGTCAATAAAGGTACGGAGAGTTCAATTTGATTATCTAAAATATCCATCTCAAAAAGATACTTGAGCTATTGTGGTCTTAAGTTCCTAAAAATAATTTATAGTATACCAAATTGTTATATGAAATTCAAACATTTTTAAAGTGATCGTTCATCGAGGATACTGATCGTTCATAAAATACATGCAAAGAATAAAAATAAAGTGTTCTAATAACCCAATACTAGTGTCAATTAAGGTACGTAGAGTTCAATTTTATTATCTCAAAAAGATACCTGAGCTATTGTGGTCTAAAGTTCCTAAAAATCTATGATAAAATGTTGTAAGAATTTAAAGTGAATGTGTCAAATTAAATAATCGAGTATGAATTAATTTAATGTAATTCATAATTTAGATTTAATTACAAACATCTACTCCTTAAAAGTGTTATGTATTTTGTGTTAATTTTATTTGTAAAATTCAAGTAATTTAATTAAATATGAATTTTACGATTTTTAATGAGGGTCAGGTTCAGGGCAAAATAATATTTTCAAAAATAATAAATAAAGTGTTCTTGTCACCTTGTACTAGGGTCAATTAAGGTACGGAGAGTTCAATTTGATTATCTAAAATATCCATCTCAAAAAGATACTTGAGCTATTGTGGTCTTAAGTTCCTAAAAATAATTTATAGTATACCAAATTGTTATATGAAATTCAAACATTTTTAAAGTGATCGTTCATCGAGGATACTGATCGTTCATAATATACATGCAAAGAATAAAAATAAAGTATTCTAATAACCCAATACTAGTGTCAATTAAGGAACGTAGAGTTCAATTTTATTATCTCAAAAAGATACCTGAGCTATTGTGGTCTAAAGTTCCTAAAAATCTATAATAAAATGTTGTAAGAATTTAAAGTGAATGTGTCAAATTAAATAATCGAGTATGAATTAATTTAATGTAATTCATAATTTAGATTTAATTACAAACATCTACTCCTTAAAAGTGTTATGTATTTTGTGTTAATTTTATTTGTAAAATTCAAGTAATTTAATTAAATATGAATTTTACGATTTTTAATGAGGAGCAGGTTCAGGGCAAAATAATATTTTCAAAAATAATAAAAATAAAGTGTCCAGGTCACCCAGTACTAGGGTCAATTAAGGTACGGATCAATTCGATTATCAAAAAATTACATCTCCAAAAGATACCTGAGCTATAGAGGTCTGAAGTTCCTAAAAATCATTTATAGTATACCAAATTGTTATATGAAATTCAAACATTTTTAAAGTGATCGTTCATCGAGGATACTGATCGTTCATAATATACATGCAAAGAATAAAAATAAAGTATTCTAATAACCCAATACTAGTGTCAATTAAGGAACGTAGAGTTCAATTTTATTATCTCAAAAAGATACCTGAGCTATTGTGGTCTAAAGTTCCTAAAAATCTATGATAAAATGTTGTAAGAATTTAAAGTGAATGTGTCAAATTAAATAATCGAGTATGAATTAATTTAATGTAATTAATAATTTAGATTTAATTACAAACATCTACTCCTTAAAAGTGTTATGTATTTTGTGTTAATTTTATTTGTAAAATTCAAGTAATTTAATTAAATATGAATTTTACGATTTTTAATGAGGAGCAGGTTCAGGGCAAAATAATATTTTCAAAAATAATAAAATAAAGTGTTCATGTCACCTTGTACTAGGGTCAATTAAGGTACGGAGAGTTCAATTCGATTATCGAAAAAATACATCTCAAAAAGATACATGAGATATAAAGCTCTTAAGTTCCTAAAAATCTATGATAAAATGTTATAAGAAATTAAAGTGAATGTGTCAAATTAAATAATCGAGTATGAATTAATTTAATGTAATTCATAATTTAGATTTAATTACAAACATCTACTCCTTAAAAGTGTTATGTATTTTGTGTTAATTTTATTTGTAAAATTCAAGTAATTTAATTAAATATGAATTTTACGATTTTTAATGAGGGTCAGGTTCAGGGCAAAATAATATTTTCAAAATAATTAAAATAAAGTGTTCTAATCACCCAGTACTAGGGTCAATTAAGGTACGGAGAGTTCAATTTGATTATCGAAAATATCCATCTCAAAAAGATACATGAGATATTAAGCTCTTAAGTTCCTAAAAATCATTTATAGTATACCAAATTGTTATATGAAATTTAAACATTTTTAAAGTGATCGTTCATCGAGGATACTGATCGTTCATAATATACATGCAAATAATAAATATAAAGTATTCTAATTACCCAATACTAGTGTCAATTATGGAACGTAGAGTTCAATTTTATTATCTCAAAAAGATACCTGAGCTATTGTGGTCTAAAGTTCCTAAAAATCTATGATAAAATGTTGTAAGAATTTAAAGTGAATGTGTCAAATTAAATAATCGAGTATGAATTAATTTAATGTAATTCATAATTTAGATTTAATTACAAACATCTACTCCTTAAAAGTGTTATGTATTTTGTGTTAATTTTATTTGTAAAATTCAAGTAATTTAATTAAATATGAATTTTACGATTTTTAATGAGGGTCAGGTTCAGGGCAAAATAATATTTCAAAAATAATAAAAATAAAGTGTTCTTGTCACCTTGTACTAGGGTCAATTAAGGTACGGAGAGTTCAATTTGATTATCTAAAATATCCATCTCAAAAAGATACTTGAGCTATTGTGGTCTTAAGTTCCTAAAAATAATTTATTGTATACCAAATTGTTATATGAAATTCAAACATTTTTAAAGTGATCGTTCATCGAGGATACTGATCGTTCATAATATACATGCAAAGAATAAAAATAAAGTATTCTAATTACCCAATACTAGGGTCAATTAAGGAACGGAGAGTTCAATTTTATTATCTCAAAAAGATACCTGAGCTATTGTGGTCTAAAGTTCCTAAAAATCTATGATAAAATGTTGTAAGAATTTAAAGTGAATGTGTCAAATTAAATAATCGAGTATGAATTAATTTAATGTAATTCATAATTTAGATTTAATTACAAACATCTACTCCTTAAAAGTGTTATGTATTTTGTGTTAATTTTATTTGTAAAATTCAAGTAATTTAATTAAATATGAATTTTACGATTTTTAATGAGGGTCAGGTTCAGGGCAAAATAATATTTTCAAAAATAATAAAATAAAGTGTTCTTGTCACCTTGTACTAGGGTCAATTAAGGTACGGAGAGTTCAATTTGATTATCTAAAATATCCATCTCAAAAAGATACTTGAGCTATTGTGGTCTTAAGTTCCTAAAAATAATTTATAGTATACCAAATTGTTATATGAAATTCAAACATTTTTAAAGTGATCGTTCATCGAGGATACTGATCGTTCATAATATACATGCAAAGAATAAAAATAAAGTATTCTAATAACCCAATACTAGTGTCAATTAAGGAACGTAGAGTTCAATTTTATTATCTCAAAAAGATACCTGAGCTATTGTGGTCTAAAGTTCCTAAAAATCTATGATAAAATGTTGTAAGAATTTAAAGTGAATGTGTCAAATTAAATAATCGAGTATGAATTAATTTAATGTAATTCATAATTTAGATTTAATTACAAACATCTACTCCTTAAAAGTGTTATGTATTTTGTGTTAATTTTATTTGTAAAATTCAAGTAATTTAATTAAATATGAATTTTACGATTTTTAATGAGGGTCAGGTTCAGGGCAAAATAATATTTTCAAAAATAATAAAAATAAAGTGTTCTGGTCACCTTGTACTAGGGTCAATAAAGGTACGGAGAGTTCATTTTGATTATCTCAAAAAGAAACCTGAGATATTAAGCTCTGAAGTTCCTAAAAATCTATGATAAAATGTTGTAAGAATATAAAGTGAAAGTGTCAAATAAAATAATCGAGTATGAATTAATTTAATGAAATTCATAATTTAGATTTAATTACAAACATCTACTCCTTAAAAGTGTTATGTATTTTGTGTTAATTTTATTTGTAAAATTCAAGTAATTTAATTAAATATGAATTTTACGATTTTTAATGAGGGTCAGGTTCAGGGCAAAATAATATTTTCAAAAATAATAAAATAAAGTGTTCTTGTCACCTTGTACTAGGGTCAATTAAGGTACGGAGAGTTCAATTTGATTATCTAAAATATCCATCTCAAAAAGATACTTGAGCTATTGTGGTCTTAAGTTCCTAAAAATAATTTATAGTATACCAAATTGTTATATGAAATTCAAACATTTTTAAAGTGATCGTTCATCGAGGATACTGATCGTTCATAATATACATGCAAAGAATAAAAATAAAGTATTCTAATAACCCAATACTAGTGTCAATTAAGGAACGTAGAGTTCAATTTTATTATCTCAAAAAGATACCTGAGCTATTGTGGTCTAAAGTTCCTAAAAATCTATAATAAAATGTTGTAAGAATTTAAAGTGAATGTGTCAAATTAAATAATCGAGTATGAATTAATTTAATGAAATTAATAATTTAGATTTTCTTTCAAACATCTTCTTCTTGAAAGTTTTATGTATTTTGTGTTAATTTTATTTGTAAAGTTCAAGTACTTTAATTAAATATGAATTTTACGCTTTTTAATGAGGAGCAGGTTCAGTGTAAAATTATATTTTCAAAAATAATTAAAATAAAGTGTTCATGTCACCTTGTTCTAGGGTCAATTAAGGTACGGAGAGTTCAATTCGATTATTGAAAAATTACATCTCCAAAAGATACTTGAGCTATTGTGGTCTTAAGTTCCTAAAAATCATTTATAGTATACCAAATTGTTATATGAAATTCAAACATTTTTAAAGTGATCGTTCATCGAGGATACTGATCGTTCATAATATACATGCAAAGAATAAAAATAAAGTGTTCTAATAACCCAATACTAGTGTCAATTAAGGTACGTAGAGTTCAATTTTATTATCTCAAAAAGATACCTGAGCTATTGTGGTCTAAAGTTCCTAAAAATCTATGATAAAATGTTGTAAGAATTTAAAGTGAATGTGTCAAATTAAATAATCGAGTATGAATTAATTTAATGTAATTCATAATTTAGATTTAATTACAAACATCTACTCCTTAAAAGTGTTATGTATTTTGTGTTAATTTTATTTGTAAAATTCAAGTAATTTAATTAAATATGAATTTTACGATTTTTAATGAGGGTCAGGTTCAGGGCAAAATAATATTTTCAAAAATAATAAAATAAAGTGTTCTTGTCACCTTGTACTAGGGTCAATTAAGGTACGGAGAGTTCAATTTGATTATCTAAAATATCCATCTCAAAAAGATACTTGAGCTATTGTGGTCTTAAGTTCCTAAAAATAATTTATAGTATACCAAATTGTTATATGAAATTCAAACATTTTTAAAGTGATCGTTCATCGAGGATACTGATCGTTCATAATATACATGCAAAGAATAAAATAAAGTATTCTAATAACCCAATACTAGTGTCAATTAAGGAACGTAGAGTTCAATTTTATTATCTCAAAAAGATACCTGAGCTATTGTGGTCTAAAGTTCCTAAAAATCTATGATAAAATGTTGTAAGAATTTAAAGTGAATGTGTCAAATTAAATAATCGAGTATGAATTAATTTAATGTAATTCATAATTTAGATTTAATTACAAACATCTACTCCTTAAAAGTGTTATGTATTTTGTGTTAATTTTATTTGTAAAATTCAAGTAATTTAATTAAATATGAATTTTACGATTTTTAATGAGGGTCAGGTTCAGGGCAAAATAATATTTTCAAAAATAATAAAAATAAAGTGTTCTAATCACCCAGTACTAGGGTCAATAAAGGTACGGAGAATTCAATTTGATTATCGAAAAAATCCATCTCAAAAAGAAACTTGAGCTATTGTGGTCTTAATTTCCTAAAAATCATTTATAGTATACCAAATTGTTATATGAAATTCAAACATTTTTAAAGTGATCGTTCATCGAGGATACTGATCGTTTATAAAATACATGCATAGAATAAAAATAAAGTGTTCTAATTACCCAGTACTATGGTCAATTAAGGTACGGAGAGTTCAATATGATTATCGAAAAATTACATCTCAAAAAGATACTTGAGCTATTGTGGTCTTAAGTTCCTAAAAAATCTATGATAAAATGTTGTAAGAATTTAAAGTGAATGTGTCAAATTAAATAATCGAGTATGAATTAATTTAATGTAATTCATAATTTAGATTTAATTACAAACATCTACTCCTTAAAAGTGTTATGTATTTTGTGTTAATTTTATTTGTAAAATTCAAGTAATTTAATTAAATATGAATTTTACGATTTTTAATGAGGGTCAGGTTCAGGGCAAAATAATATTTTCAAAAATAATAAAAATAAAGTGTTCTTGTCACCTTGTACTAGGGTCAATTAAGGTACGGAGAGTTCAATTTGATTATCTAAAATATCCATCTCAAAAAGATACTTGAGCTATTGTGGTCTTAAGTTCCTAAAAATCATTTATAGTATACCAAATTGTTATATGAAATTTAAACATTTTTAAAGTGATCGTTCATCGAGGATACTGATCGTTCATAATATACATGCAAATAATAAATATAAAGTATTCTAATTACCCAATACTAGTGTCAATTATGGAACGTAGAGTTCAATTTTATTATCTCAAAAAGATACCTGAGCTATTGTGGTCTAAAGTTCCTAAAAATCTATGATAAAATGTTGTAAGAATTTAAAGTGAATGTGTCAAATTAAATAATCGAGTATGAATTAATTTAATGTAATTCATAATTTAGATTTAATTACAAACATCTACTCCTTAAAAGTGTTATGTATTTTGTGTTAATTTTATTTGTAAAATTCAAGTAATTTAATTAAATATGAATTTTACGATTTTTAATGAGGGTCAGGTTCAGGGCAAAATAATATTTTCAAAAATAATAAAATAAAGTGTTCTGGTCACCTTGTACTAGGGTCAATAAAGGTACGGAGAGTTCATTTTGATTATCTCAAAAATTCCATCTCCAAAAGATACCTGAGATATTAATCTTTTAAGTTTCTAAAAATCTATGATAAAATGTTGTTAGAATATAAAGTGAAAGTGTCAAATATAATAATCGAGTATGAATTAATTTAATGAAATTCATAATTTAGATTTAATTACAAACATCTACTCCTTAAAAGTGTTATGTATTTTTTGTTAATTTTATTTGTTAAGTTCAAGTAATTTAATTAAATATGAATTTTACGATTTTTAATGAGGGTCAGGTTCAGGGCAAAATAATATTTTCAAAAATAATTAAAATAAAGTGTTCTTGTCAC
The DNA here is from genome assembly GCA_000711775.1 of Oxytricha trifallax. Taxonomy (NCBI): domain Eukaryota; phylum Ciliophora; class Spirotrichea; order Sporadotrichida; family Oxytrichidae; genus Oxytricha; species Oxytricha trifallax. Next base: position 26,400 of record ARYC01004673.1, read on the forward strand.
CTTGTACTAGGGTCAATTAAGGTACGGAGAGTTCAATTTGATTATCTAAAATATCCATCTCAAAAAGATACTTGAGCTATTGTGGTCTTAAGTTCCTAAAAATAATTTATTGTATACCAAATTGTTATATGAAATTCAAACATTTTTAAAGTGATCGTTCATCGAGGATACTGATCGTTCATAATATACATGCAAAGAATAAAAATAAAGTGTTCTAATAACCCAATACTAGTGTCAATTAAGGTACGTAGAGTTCAATTTTATTATCTCAAAAAGATACCTGAGCTATTGTGGTCTAAAGTTCCTAAAAATCTATGATAAAATGTTGTAAGAATTTAAAGTGAATGTGTCAAATTAAATAATCGAGTATGAATTAATTTAATGTAATTCATAATTTAGATTTAATTACAAACATCTACTCCTTAAAAGTGTTATGTATTTTGTGTTAATTTTATTTGTAAAATTCAAGTAATTTAATTAAATATGAATTTTACGATTTTTAATGAGGGTCAGGTTCAGGGCAAAATAATATTTTCAAAAATAATAAAAATAAAGTGTTCTTGTCACCTTGTACTAGGGTCAATTAAGGTACGGAGAGTTCAATTTGATTATCTAAAATATCCATCTCAAAAAGATACTTGAGCTATTGTGGTCTTAAGTTCCTAAAAATAATTTATTGTATACCAAATTGTTATATGAAATTCAAACATTTTTAAAGTGATCGTTCATCGAGGATACTGATCGTTCATAATATACATGCAAAGAATAAAAATAAAGTGTTCTAATAACCCAATACTAGTGTCAATTAAGGTACGTAGAGTTCAATTTTATTATCTCAAAAAGATACCTGAGCTATTGTGGTCTAAAGTTCCTAAAAATCTATGATAAAATGTTGTAAGAATTTAAAGTGAATGTGTCAAATTAAATAATCGAGTATGAATTAATTTAATGTAATTAATAATTTAGATTTTCTTTCAAACATCTTCTTCTTGAAAGTTTTATGTATTTTGTGTTAATTTTATTTGTAAAGTTCAAGTACTTTAATTAAATATGAATTTTACGCTTTTTAATGAGGAGCAGGTTCAGTGTAAAATTATATTTTCAAAAATAATTAAAATAAAGTGTTCATGTCACCTTGTTCTAGGGTCAATTAAGGTACGGAGAGTTCAATTCGATTATTGAAAAATTACATCTCCAAAAGATACTTGAGCTATTGTGGTCTTAAGTTCCTAAAAATCATTTATAGTATACCAAATTGTTATATGAAATTCAAACATTTTTAAAGTGATCGTTTCATCGAGGATACTGATCGTTCATAATATACATGCAAATAATAAATATAAAGTATTCTAATTACCCAATACTAGTGTCAATTATGGAACGTAGAGTTCAATTTTATTATCTCAAAAAGATACCTGAGCTATTGTGGTCTAAAGTTCCTAAAAATCTATGATAAAATGTTGTAAGAATTTAAAGTGAATGTGTCAAATTAAATAATCGAGTATGAATTAATTTAATGTAATTCATAATTTAGATTTAATTACAAACATCTACTCCTTAAAAGTGTTATGTATTTTGTGTTAATTTTATTTGTAAAATTCAAGTAATTTAATTAAATATGAATTTTACGATTTTTAATGAGGGTCAGGTTCAGGGCAAAATAATATTTTCAAAAATAATAAAAATAAAGTGTTCTGGTCACCTTGTACTAGGGTCAATAAAGGTACGGAGAGTTCATTTTGATTATAAAAAATTCCATCTCCAAAAGATACCTGAGATATTAATCTTTTAAGTTTCTAAAAATCTATGATAAAATGTTGTTAGAATATAAAGTGAAAGTGTCAAATATAATAATCGAGTATGAATTAATTTAATGAAATTCATAATTTAGATTTAATTACAAACATCTACTCCTTAAAAGTGTTATGTATTTTTTGTTAATTTTATTTGTTAAGTTCAAGTAATTTAATTAAATATGAATTTTACGATTTTTAATGAGGGTCAGGTTCAGGGCAAAATAATATTTTCAAAAATAATTAAAATAAAGTGTTCTTGTCACCTTGTACTAGGGTCAATTAAGGTACGGAGAGTTCAATTTGATTATCTAAAATATCCATCTCAAAAAGATACTTGAGCTATTGTGGTCTTAAGTTCCTAAAAATCATTTATAGTATACCAAATTGTTATATGAAATTTAAACATTTTTAAAGTGATCGTTCATCGAGGATACTGATCGTTCATAATATACATGCAAATAATAAATATAAAGTATTCTAATTACCCAATACTAGTGTCAATTATGGAACGTAGAGTTCAATTTTATTATCTCAAAAAGATACCTGAGCTATTGTGGTCTAAAGTTCCTAAAAATCTATGATAAAATGTTGTAAGAATTTAAAGTGAATGTGTCAAATTAAATAATCGAGTATGAATTAATTTAATGTAATTCATAATTTAGATTTAATTACAAACATCTACTCCTTAAAAGTGTTATGTATTTTGTGTTAATTTTATTTGTAAAATTCAAGTAATTTAATTAAATATGAATTTTACGATTTTTAATGAGGGTCAGGTTCAGGGCAAAATAATATTTTCAAAAATAATAAAAATAAAGTGTTCTTGTCACCTTGTACTAGGGTCAATTAAGGTACGGAGAGTTCAATTTGATTATCTAAAATATCCATCTCAAAAAGATACTTGAGCTATTGTGGTCTTAAGTTCCTAAAAATAATTTATTGTATACCAAATTGTTATATGAAATTCAAACATTTTTAAAGTGATCGTTCATCGAGGATACTGATCGTTCATAATAATACATGCAAAGAATAAAAATAAAGTGTTCTAATAACCCAATACTAGTGTCAATTAAGGTACGTAGAGTTCAATTTTATTATCTCAAAAAGATACCTGAGCTATTGTGGTCTAAAGTTCCTAAAAATCTATGATAAAATGTTGTAAGAATTTAAAGTGAATGTGTCAAATTAAATAATCGAGTATGAATTAATTTAATGTAATTCATAATTTAGATTTAATTACAAACATCTACTCCTTAAAAGTGTTATGTATTTTGTGTTAATTTTATTTGTAAAATTCAAGTAATTTAATTAAATATGAATTTTACGATTTTTAATGAGGGTCAGGTTCAGGGCAAAATAATATTTTCAAAAATAATAAAAATAAAGTGTTATTGTCACCTTGTACTAGGGTCAATTAAGGTACGGAGAGTTCAATTTGATTTTCGAAAATAACATCTCCAAAAGACATATATTAGATATTAATCTTTTAAGTTTCTAAAAATCATTTATAGTATACCAAATTGTTATATGAAATTCAAACATTTTTAAAGTGATCGTTCATCGAGGATACTGATCGTTCATAAAATATATGCAAAGAATTAAAATAAAGTGTTCTAATTACCAGTACTATGGTCAATTAAGGTACGGAGAGTTCAATATGATTATCGAAAAATTACATCTCCAAAAGATATATGAGATTTAAATCTTTTAAGTTTCTTAAAATCTATGATAAAATGTATTTAAAATTTTAAAGTGAAAGTGTTAAATAAATTAATCAAGTATGAATTAATTTAAT
>ARYC01004674.1:0-23448 GCA_000711775.1 Oxytricha trifallax
TCCAGAGTCAATGAACATAGATGCTGGAGCTGGCAGCAAGAGAAGAAACTTAGGAGGAAGGAAGCAAGAAGCAGAAGAGAAGAAAGAGAAGCCAGCTCCCGCTAAAGAATTTTAAATGTGACTTATATATTCATAAACTTAACTACAAAACTTATTTATAAAAATTCACTCTCCCTTCTTTAGCACACTTTAAAGCCAATTAATTATCTACTCTCTTCGCTGACCTTTTAATAAAGTCTACTGTATCGATAAATAGGTCATGCATCAAGTGGTAGAGCAGCAGTTTCTTGTAATGACCTTTAATATACCCCAGTAGAACTCAATTCCATTAAACTATGGACTGTAAGGTACGTTGAACACTGGCGTTATTCTAAGTTGCTCATAACTCATCCTTGTTTATTTAATCTTATGAACAGAAAGATTATCAACAAACAGTATAATCTCTTATTCAGGGTACTTCTCTCTCAGCTGCTCTAAGAACTTAATATACTGCTCTGTCTGAATAGAGCGAGGATGAATAACATAAGTTTCTAAACCAGCATCCTCGCTAATTCCTCCAAGAATTGCCATTGTTTATACCTTGACTTTTTAGTCATATACCTCTATATTACTATGCCTCTTATACCAAGACTTCTAGATGAAAGTGTTGAAGGTAAACACAGCCTCGTCAGCATGAATAAACTTAATATTATTCTATTTAGGCTCTCTGCATTTAATTATAAATATAATTTAAGTTAGTTGTTGTAAAATGGCAGAGTGAAATCAATTACTCTCTTGATACGATTTACACCTTTATAAGAGATACCGTTTCGTTTATAAATGTTTGCAACAGATTATGCAGAGATCTTCAACTCAGGGAATTGGCGGTGAAACATAATAGCTCGTTAGTCGAGAGAGAAGTGAGCCCAATACTTCAAAGTTTTTTCATTAATAAGATAGTCAATATGCTTCTAAAGAAACTTTGACTTCCTCTTAGGCTAAGAATTCAGCTATTGTTGCTTTAATTACACAGCTTTCAAGCAGTGAGAGCGAACAGTTGATGGACTACGCTTTAAGAGCATTGCAATAGACTTATAGTTCAGTACTGGTTTGACTTATTCACTATACATATCACATCCATAACGCAGTTTAAACACTAAATCTATATACTCTTCATCATAAATAGACCCCAAAAGCTTGCTATTTTTGTCTCGCATTTAATCAATAACCCCAACACCTAACAAATTCCCTACAAATCAAAGCACTTATAAACCTCATTAAGGGGTTTTGAGGGTTTTGAATGTAATTAACTCCTTCAAGTATATTCTTGACCACTTAACTAGCTTCTCTTTCAGAAAGTGCAGGTGTTCTTTTGTACAGCTTCTTTAGTTAACCACCTTTTACATACTCCATCTCAATCATTAAATATTGGCTAGTCTCGAAGATTTACTTAAACTTCACGATATTTTCATGGTTCAGAGATTGTAGAATAACAGATTCATTTTTAAGAATTTCAATTGACTCGCTTGATAACCTCATCTTGTTTATGATTTTGAGTGCTGACTGTTACTAAGAGTGTTTATTTAAAACTAAAACGACAACCCCAAAAGCCCCTACTCCAAGTAACCCTCTTAACTTAAATAAAGACTTGAAGTTTGATAATGTCATTCTAGTTGATTTTTACTCTGATTAGTCTGGATTATAAAGTGACTATTTCTGCTCCTCATTATTTGGTAAATTCTATCCTTAGTAACCTTTATTTATTTTACTTGGCGATATATCAACGTTTATTTAATTTTTTCTAGTCCCTAACACATCTAAAAAATCAGGCATCTTAGCAATAATTCCTCCACCCCTTCTATCTCCAATTACTTTTGCTGCGTCATTGTGGTTCATTTCATTGTAATGTAAATCAAAGTTACTACCAAAGTTTGATCGTAGCTCTAAGTCTGTCAAATTATCAAGGCCGAGTTTTTCTTGTAAGACTTTTTTCAGCTATAGCTTTTTCTTTTCTTAATGCTTTCGAATAGCTAAACTATTTTTATCCTTTTTGCTTCTATTTATATTTATGCTTATATCTAAACAACTGATTAATAAATTTAACAATTAATTGATGTCTTACCTTCGCCTATTAGCTAGATTTACTTTGGAGAGTTACTGTGATTTTCGAAATTTTGTATTTTCATGCCTTCATCTTTCTATAATCAATAATATATAACTTATAAGAATCTTACGAGCTGTTATTACTCTATCATTTTTTTAGTTTATAACTTTTCTATAAAATAATTTCTTTTTATTCTCTTTTTTTACTAATAATTTAACTCTCGATATTTAAGACATTCATTGATTATTGATTTATTTAACTTTTCATGATACTTTTTGAAATTCTAAAAAGAATTCAAAATTCCTTATATTTTATTTAATTTAATTATAACTTTATATTTTTACTATGCTATAATAATAGAACATTAGAACATAAACGAACCTGGAAACTATCAAGTTGATATATCCAAAAGTTTACACCTAAAGTCTACAGTTCTTAATTTAGAACACTAAGATTATTAACATTTCAAAAATAAGAAAAACATAAAGTTTTACTAAAAATGCAAAGTCTTAGGATGGTGTTGTCTTAATAAGCAAAGAAAAAAGGTGTAGGATTTAATGCTTCAGGAATCATAAAGAAATGAAGAATTTAATTAAGACCCTAATATACATATTCAAAACTTAATTATCAATCACAAGATAAGTAAACTAATATTATTTGTAACTTTATTCATGTAAAATAATAATTTAGCCATTATAAAAAATTTGTGATTAATTTAATAACAATGTATTCATGAATTAAAAAGATTAATTTGAAAAGAGTAGCAACCTCACTCCCTCCTAAGTTTATGACGATTAATATTATGCAAGCAATTTGAACAAAAATTAGTAAACTATAATACACAGTCATTACTAGAATTCATTGAATAAACAAGACAAAACCAGAGACTTTTTGAAACATGGCGAATAGATACATGAAATTATTGACACTCAAATAAATGCACTTAAGACAAATTATTAAGTATTTTTTGATTTCAAAATTATTTCAAATATATATAGGTTTTTATTTTAAAAATGGTCAACTCTAAGCAAACGATAAATCCCCAAGAACACTACTATAAACTAAAAATCATGTTTTAGAGAGTAATCATAGTTTCAAAAATAATGCTTTTTAAATTCTTAAAGAAATGGAATTAAACAATTTATAAGACACATTTGGTAAGAACTCTCAAAATAATCATGGAAACACTATGAAAGAAATTAATAAATCAGATTCTCTATATTAAGATTTAGTAATGATTAAGAAAGTTAAAACCAAAAATAAGAAAAAGTAGAGTAAAGGATTATCTAAAAATATAGTGAAACTTTAGAAAATACAAAATCAAGACAAAATGAATGAGAAAGAAGATTTTTTGGATTTAAGCCCAAATAAAATTGAAAATTAATAGCATTCGTCTTCTTAAAACCAAATTGATCAGTACTAGTCAAATAAAAGCTTAATTAATTACAAGTAGGAATCTTAAAATCTGGGAGTATGCTGATTAATTTAGAGTAATATATAATAATTGATTGAAGTAATATTTTCTGTTAAACTTTATCATTATTTGTTAGTAATCTATAATTTACAATTATTATTATGGGAGTAAATGATTTTCTTCCAAAAAGAAATTCATAAGATGTTGAAACCGGAAGATTCGCTTTAAACAATCTAAATTTCTAGGAAAATTCTTCTGATCTCAAAAACCCCAAAACCCTTGCAAAAAGACTCACTGATAAACGTAAAAGCTCTACAATCCAACACGATATGTAAAATGACAGTCGATTGAAATATCACGAAAGAGATACTCCTGGAAGTAAAAATACTATGAATGAACACAAGAAATTAAATAAGAAATCTATATCTACAGTTATTAGAGATTAATTTGATCAGAATACTTATAAATAGAATAGGTAGTATAGGAATATAGCTAAAGCACAGACACCTAATGCTCTAGATAAACATGAGAGAATCATAGGGAACTTGTCTAAGAGCATTGATTTTTAATCTATATTTAGACACTTTTTTGTTATTAAAAAAATATGGAACAATTTAAAAATAATTATTCATAAATTATTTTTAAAATCTAATAGGAATCTTAATTTCTTGAATATGAAAAAGAACAATTTAAGATAATCTTAAGGAGAAGCAATTAAATTTAAGAATAAATATAGTATACCACACCTGGACAATAAACTGGATATGAGTAAATTTAAATATTATTCTAATGAGATTTAATATTTATTTGTATATGACCTAAGACATGAAAGATGAAGTAGATTAATTAAATAAATCCAAAAACCCTCAAAACTTAGTGATTGACAAAGAATTTATTGAATTTAAGAATAAAATGATCACTGCGGATGCTGATTAAATCTTAAAAACTCCTTAAAATATTGATATTTTTGGATAAACTGCAATCCTTGAGAAAACTGGCGATTTTAGGGGATATGACCTGACTTCCCATAAATAAGGCCAAATTATAAAATTAATTGAAATATTATATATATCCATATAATATATATGGGTAAATTATTACAGAAAATTGAAAGTTTAATATGTTTCATACATTCAACATGAATATTTTATATTTAAATACCAAAGCATAGCTATATTTGAAGAGGAGCATGTAGACACGATAAATAACTATACTTATAGATAAAAATAGCAAGAATAGCATTTTAACTAATTATTCAATAAAAATAACTATAAAAATGAATTAGATTTTAATGACTCCAATTAAAGCGAAGAAAATTATAATTATTATCATAATAAAGGGAGAGAAAGTTTTAATAGTAATTAATCATAGACAAATTTAAATCGTGATAATTCATCATCAACAATATATAAAGCACAATAAATATGAATTAATATCACTAAGTGATTCTTAATTTTAACGTGTATTAATTCATTAATTATAAATTACATGCATTTAATTTGCAATTTAATATTATTTATAAACATTAACTTCCAAATGATATATGGAAATTACTAGACTATTAATAAGATTTAAAATGAAAATATATATATACATACTGTGCAAATTAATACTCATTAAATATGTGCGTAGGAGAAGTGAATCATCTCATTAAATAAAATTAATAATTTATATTTACTATACCTATTTAAATATTACTCAATTTGACATTTTCAAAGGAAATAATGTCTAATTAAATAAAATAGATTTAAATTAATCAATAATTATGAGTATGTTGATTGTATATACTTATATTACTTTATTGTATGCTACTCAGAGACCTCAACATGATGATTTAATTATATTTAATTTTATTTATATTCTTATTTATTAAATTATTTAAAGGGCTAGAAAGATTTAATTAATTTAAATCAAAGAATTTAAAATTTTATACACTCTTATTTGATATTTTAATTATTTAGAGTTTTTTTCAATGATTATTAGAATTTTACTTTCAATATTATTGTAGGAATACATTCGATTTGTGAAAATGAATAAAATTAAAAATTAATTAATTATTATTTACCTTCAGTTATGTTTTTGGAAAATTTATCCAAACCCTAACAATATTATACTCACTGGATATCGCATTAAAAATAATAAGGTGGTTGTTATTGCTATTATGATTTTATCGCTTCTCCCAATAGAGAAAAACCCCTTTTACTGTTTTTGACAGTTAACTCAAAATCAAAATATCTCACTTCCTGGGATGATTCAGGAATATTACCAATAGTTAAGTCCTGCTAAAATTGTGGGATCTACCGTAGAATAAAGTTAGATTTAAATTTTAAGTCACTTTGGATATCACAACTGCCATGATTTTAATATTTAATTAATTTAATTTTAATTCATTTTCCCAAATCGAATGTATTCCTACAATATTAAAATCTAAAACTATTATAAAATTTGATAAATATTTCAATAAAAAATATTGAATCTTATTATAAAATCAATTGAATTTTGAAATAAAATTTAACTATCACAAAAATTTTATTAAAATTATTATTTAATAACTAATTTTGCGAACAAAAGAAAATAAAAACAGTTATACTATTTCAAATAACAATTAGATGATTCAAAAGGATCAGATAAAATATAAAGTCGATGACTTGGTTTGGGCTAAAATCAAAGGTTACGCCTGGTGGCCTGCAACAGTAAATTAATTTATTAAATTATCATACTCAAATCAAATTTACTAAATTTTATATATTGTAAGAATTTAATTTTATTTAGACTAATCAATATACAAATTAAGAATGAAATGAAAATCTTCAAATTAGCTAAAATGCTTTTGCCTAAATATTTAAGCTGAATTTATTACTATCATACAAGAAATAAAAAAATTAATTCAAATTATATAATAGTCAATAAAAGCAGGTATTTATAGTTATTTAAAAAATGTTGAAAGTATTTTTTTATTTTTTTTAGATCTATCGACTCATAAAGATGATCATTTTGAGATATATAATAAATGTTTTTATTGAGAATAATAAGTTGCTTGATCAATTTATTTGCACAAAATTAATTTTATTTCAACAAATAGTAAGTGAATCTATTTCTATTTTTATTATTAAGCTAAGAACGCTGATAAAATAATTACCATTTTTCATTCTTGAATCTAAAGATTATTATTCCAATAAAATTATTACAACTAAGGGGAGTATATATTAAGTGAGTGCGGGATACTAATATGGCTGCTTATACATCATTCATTGTTACCATTCAACTATTAAATTTTAGCTTCTTTTTTTATGTTGTCTTATCATCAAGAGTAAATAAATTTTTATTTAATATTTTCTGTAATCATAAGGAAAAAAAGAAAAAATTATCATTTATAATTGATAATATTTTATTGGTAAATAAATAAACAAATAAAAGTATTGACATATTAGTTTATAGATTGGGGAAATTACTTTGGAAGAGGACCGTGAAACTAAATATACCGTCTATTTCATAAATGATTAAACTCACTCCCTTTTGACTGACAAATATTTATGTAAAAAATAATAAAAAAGATTTAATTATTAATAGATTTATATTTATGTAACTTTGATTAAGGCTTTTTTGCAAATGCTCACAACGTCAAAAGAAAGGTAATATTTTAGCTTAATTTTTATATAAAATCATCATTGATTATTAAATTATTTGTTTAGAACTTAATAGACTCCATTTCTCATGCCTTGCGCTAAGTCGATTAAAAGAATTATATTAATAAATTAATATAAAAAATTTATAATTGATAATTTGCTTTTAAATTATGATGAAATATAAAAGGAGCCTGGAAAAAGATAAAAATTATTAAATTTACTGTCAAATAAGCAGAGATAGCTTTTGGAGTCAAACTATATTTTAAATTATTTTATTTTTTGTAGATGTCAATTATTTAGAAAAATAATATTTTATTGTATTAAATTTATTTTAGTGAATTTCAATTCTAAAAGAATATCATTCAAAAGATCACCAGACGATGGGTCTATGATGATTATTATTAGAAATTAAGGCTATTAAACAACTATTTTTTTATTATATGAGTAAATTTCTATTTTAATGTATAAGTGACAATCTAGAGATAATCGGATATAACCCGGATAATGAATTTATTTTAAAAAAAAAACTATGTCGATCTATTTGAAGTTAAGAACAATAATCAATCAGAAGAAATAGACTCAATTAAGAGTGAAATTCAAAGTGAAAATGAGTAAAATAAATTGATAAACAATCAATTATAATTATTAAAATTAAATTCCTAAATATTTATTTATTAACTCTATATAGTAAACTATTATAATAAAAGAAATCAATAATGCAATATAGAAGATAACCATTAGTAAGTCTTATTTTATTGTTGTATTATATTTATTATATATGATAAATGGATATCAGGCTTTTTCAATATTATAAGTTTGAATTTATTACAGGGCATAATTAAAAATCTCAATTATTTAATTGAAAAGATTAATTTAATAAAGTATTGACACCCTATAAAATTTTGAAAATCTTTTTATTTTTGGATATTTAACTTATCAATGAGTTTAGGAAATTAAAATTGTTTAAGTATATCTCATTTGGCGAAATCAGTTTAAAACAATATAAGAAATAATAATAAAAATTAAATTTTTAAATGATCAATTCTACCTTATTCAATTATTGTTTTTGCTATTATTTAGGAATTGTTTCAAACTATGTGGAGAAGAAATATAAAATACAAATAATTTTTTTTATATTTATGCATTTCTTTCTATGAATAAGAGAATAACTCTAATATTAAAAAGATAAGTTTTACCAAAAATTTTAAGTCCATTTATTGAATTTAAATCAATATTTGAGTATTAAAAAGTTACTTATTAAATTAAATTAAAAAAAAAATAATTAATTTATTTACCTTATTTCCTCTAAATTAATTATATACCCGCACTATATATATATATGTACTCAGAATATTTTGCATAAATTTAATTATTTATTTCTTTGGAAGAGACAAAAGATTGATCAAAGTGACATCGTTTAATAATAGAGTAAATTGAAACTAGATAATCATAAATTTGTGAACAGTAATTTAATTTTTATAAATTAACTTTCAAAATCAAATTAAATTTAATATTTTTAACAGTCTTGAAGAATAGAAAAATAATTAGCATTTAAAAAAATATTAGAAGAAGTCACAGAATCCTGAGAAATATTATTTCTCATAATAGTCAAGCAAATTTATTAATTTCTATAATATATTATAGCAATTTATTAATTTAAGCACACGTGTTAATAATCTTAGATTTTAATCTTATTCAAAGGTGGATCCATATCCTATCTCAAAGTATTATATAATAAGAAAATAATATGAGGTCAAGATATCAAGTTCATAAATGCTTAAAAGTGTTTGCAAACATATTTTTCAATCAAATATGTAAATATTTTTTATAAAATTCAATTCTCACCCTAATCAAAACCCCAAAACCCCTTAGTGAGGTTTATAAGTGCTTTGATTTGTAGGGTATAGTTGGGGTCTTATTGGGGTTAGTAGAGAAAACGCAAGTTTTAAGTGAATTTAATGAATATTTAATGAGTATTAATGAGCTTAATTCAAACAAATTTTATCTGCTTATCTTTGTGGTATCTCTTGAACTTAGCTCTCTTTAATGTTTCAAGTATATCTTCTAATGATGATCTTGGATATACTGGAGCTCTTACTATGATCATCTCAACCATTTTCTTAATCTAAGTGCATACATCTTCTTGCTTTATATGTTTAACAGCCATGCTTATTGATTACTTTTCTTGCTTTGTTCCGAAGTACGACATACTTTCCATATCGCACTCTAAAATAATTGCTGCTACCGCCCAGACATCCCACTAAACAGAGCCATAAGTCCACTTCTCTCTTATTGGGAAGTACCCAGGTGTGCCTAGCACTTTAGCTAAAGTCAATATTTCTTACCTTATTGCTCAATTGAAATCAATGACTACTATTTCGAAAGGACAGAGATTTAGCATTACATTTTCTGGCTTCAAATCTCTATGAACATACCCTAGATCATGCAGCTCTTTCACACCCTTGATCATTTCCGTGAGTATCTCATTCAAGTCATCTGGGTATCTATTATGGTAGAGATAATCTCTTAGAGTCATTTCAAATTTCTTAAGTCGTAGTGCAATAAAACCATGTCCAAGAATAACTCCATCGAGTTTAAGCAAGTTCTTGCATTACCTATTATGAGCCTCTCTTAGTATTATGTATTCATTGGCAAACTCATTTGATACTGCTCGTTCCTAATAAGATATTTGAAAGGATATACTTTATAAGCATACTCATCAACTACTATGAGTTTTGCCTTGTTAGCCACATCAATATGTAAATAGTTGTCAATGCAAAAACTGAGATCTACTGCATTTAATGCAAGTATATACATAGCTCTCTCTTACAAGCATGCTATATATAATTCATTAGCTGGTTGGTTCATTGACTCAAAACGTTTCTGCTTCTTAAGTCTCTCTTCCTGCTCTCTTTAAGACTCTACAGTATTGGACTTTCTCTTGGCTGGTATAAGTTTTTATGTTTCTTTATCTTGCATTAAAAACTCACTTAAATGATGTTTTTGAATGTGTCTTTTAACTTTAGCCGAGTGAGTGTAAGACTTCATGCAAGTCGTGCACTAATACCTGCCATCGACCTTTTCGTGCTTAAAATATATCTTAGCTCACCCAGAGTGCATCTCTTTGATGTGCCTCTTCAAGCTCGAATCAGTTGAGAAAAAATTTTAGCATTCATCACATTAGAATTCTTTAATCTTTTCTAGTGGGAGATGTTCTTTTAACTCCTCAACATCTTCGATTAGAGTTTAAATACTTATCTCTGCTCTCTGCTTCCTGATATTTATTTCTAGAACAAACACCTCTGATTCAAACTCAAGAGCTTTAAGCTCTGGCTCCTTTTCAATGTATATGATCTCTTGCTTCTTAGTTTATCCAAAGTTTAGCTAAGATTATCCACTGCCAAGAGAGACTGCTTTGCGATTTAAGTTAGCCGCCATGTTTAAATTCAAATTTAAATTTCTATTATAAAGCTCTAATAACCTCTCTAGTTATAGTAACTTTGTTTTTGTTTGTTTTTTTTTGTGTTTTTTTTTTTTTTTTTTTTTTGTTGTATAGGAGTTGGTACTGCAGCAACAATGGTTGATTCTTAGGCGTTAGACATCATATTTATACTAAGTTTATAACTATAAATTTTCTAAATTCATGCTTAATATTTTTAATTTTGGTACCAACTTAGAAAAAATTGAGGTTGGTACTGGTACCAGTTAGGTTTTGAACCATATTGGAACTTTTCCATTAAAACCTCATTAGTTTAAAACTAGGTACTAATTAAGTTTTGGTACTATTAAATTAGTACCAATTAAAATTAAACGAATTTAGTACCAGTACTAATTAAATTTAAACAAATTTAGTACTAATTTAATGGAACTAAATTGATAAAAATGGAGCTCCACCACTGCAGTTTGTTACAGCTTCTGCAAACTTTCTCCACATATCTTGCAGGGTTGACCTCCTATAAGATGCCCATATTTAATAGTAAGATTTTAAACAATAGGATCCAGAAGTCTATAAATTATAATTTGAAATTCATTAATAGGAAGAGGAACAAAGATGGAATCACTCAATGATCAAATGAAAAGAGTCGAGGCTCAAGAAATGATATCAAGATTCAGAAGTAAGGAAGATCTCTATCGATACCTAACTTTACATGGTAAAATAACTCGATGATTATTAACATATTAAACAATTGGTTTATTCCTTCCTAGATGGAAGGTACCAAAATTTCATTCTTGAAAGCAATACTTTGTGAGGAGAAGAAAGCTTTTAAAAATAAAGAGATTAAACTAATCGAAATTCCCAACTACCCTGAGATTTCAGTCACTAATCTTTATGAGGATGCCATGTAAGATGAGGAAGTGGTAGTTTACCTTCCTACCAAGAAACAACTCTCTAATAAACTCCCAGAGAGGAACTTCTTCTTTGGTGTTCTTGGTACAATAAAAGAGGATTATCTCAGAGAAATTATTGAAGAAGCACATAAGAAACGATATTCTATTTCTCCTGAAGACTAGAAGAAGCAAGGCATTCTTATAAGCTCAGCTTGGCTAGAGGAACTTAAGAAGCATCCTTATCTTTCAAGTAAGCTTTGACATATAACTTTGTAGGAAAATCTGGCACTGGTATATATCTTATGAAAGAGCATGCTAAGGTTCATAGAGAGAGAGAGAAAGTCACAGAAAATTCATGAAGTGAGCAAGAGACTTTATAAAGATGTTTAAAAGCCAGATGAAATGAACATAGATGCAGGAGCTGGCACAAAGAGAAGAAATATGGGCCCAAGCAAGCCATAAGAAGAGGAGAAGAAAGAGAAGCCAAACCCATTTATGGGCCAGTTTAATATGTGAATATATTCATTCGTTTAAATCTAAAACTTATTTATAAACATTCATTCTTCCCTTTCTCGCACAAATTGTTGTCTTATCTACGCTCACTCTCTTACAGCTGCTTTGAATCAAGTCTACTGTATCGATGGGCAAGTCATGCATAAGATGATACAGCAGAAGCTTCTTGTAGTGAGTCTTTATTTAACTCCAGTAGAATTCTATTCCATTAAATTAAGGGCTGTAAGGAACGTTGTATACAGGAGTTATGTTTAGGTCTTCATAAGCTTTCTTAGACTCCTTAGTCTTATGAACTGATAGGTTATCAACAAACAGGATGATCTCTTGGTTGCTATACTTCTCTCTGAGCTTATGTAGGATCTCTATATACTACTCTCGCTTAATAGAGCGAGGGTGAATCACATAACTCTCTAAGCCTGAATTTTCACTTATACCAGCTAAAATTGCATGAGTGACTACCTTTACTTTTTAGTCATAAACTTCTATGTTATCATACTTCTTGTACCATGACTTATTAATAAAAGTGTTGAACGTAAACACAGCTTCATCTGCATGTATGAACTTGATGTTATTATCAATAGCTCTCTGCATTTAATCATAAATATAGTTTAAATTATTGCTATAAAATGGCACTGTAAAATCAATCACTTTCTTAACTCTGTTGACAGTCTTGAAAGTAATACCATTTCGTCTATAAATATTGGCTATAGTCTAAGGAGAGATACGCATGTCTGGAAACTTGCGATGAAACATGACAGCTCGTTAGTCAAGAGGAAAGTGAGCCCAATACTTTAATGTCTTAGAGTCACAGAGATAGTCAATATGGACCTGTGAGAACTTTTATTTTCTTGCAGGATGTTTTCAAGAGCCTGAGTTATAATGTTAAACAGCTAACAAGCAATGATACCTAACAGTTGGGGCACTCTTGTGTAGGAGTCTTGCTATGGCTGTATAATTCAACACTGGTTTGACTTAGTCTATATTAATACTTGTACCATACCTAAGCTTAAGCAGTAAATCTAAATATTACTCATCATAAATAGACCCTAAATTTCGCTAATTTCTATTTCTCATTTTGAAAATTGGCCTAATTTCTCTACTAACCCCAATAAGACCCCAACTATACCCTACAAATCAAAGCACTTATAAACCTCACTAAGGGGTTTTGGGGTTTTGAATCTGCATTAAATTTAAGTTAATTTGATTATTAATAAATAAAATAAATTAAAATATTAAGGATCATATTTTATATTTTAAATTAATAGAGTTTATATTTAATTTATCACATCTTATATTAAAATTTTAATTCTTTAAATCAGTATATATTTGTGATATTTAAAAAAACCAAAAATTGCACTATACATATTAAAACTCTATAAAAAAATAAATAATTATTTTATCAATAAATTAATTTTAAGTAAGATGTCAACAAATTAGAATTTAAATGTTATAAAGCTTTCTAATTTTTAAATCGACTTTTTCATAGAATTATATTGAAAATAGAATCAACTGTGTGTTATTATAAATTCAAATAAATAATCGAAATCACTACTAGAGTTAAAATAATTGAATATATTATGAAGTGATTGCAATTAAATTTTTAATCAAATTTTAATCTAGATGAAATACTAACATCAAAATTTATTATCTAAGAATATTTCAAGATTAAAAAGAGATTTATTATATTATTGTAAGAATATAAATATGTCTATTTATTTAAACTAAACTGATCAAATGAACACTTAAGAGCACCCCTAGCTCATAAAATCAAATTTTATTAATGCCATTATGAGTAAATATGTCTATAATAAATTTAATACTTTCTACAAGTCAAACTTAATGAAGAAATTTTATTCAGAAAAATTAACTATCTCAAAATTTGTAAAAGCAACTAATTTTCTCAAACTCCCAGCTCAAACAGTTCCCACATTAATAATTAAAGTATATTGCTTCTTGATCTTATATTTCTGCATTTTTTAATAAATTTATTTATTATGATTGTTAATTTTCATAATAAGTACCAAGAGGATTAAACCATTTTGAGAAAATGCAGAGTTATTGGGTTTTTATAAATATAAGTTTAATATATCTTAGTTTATGGTAGTTTTCACACTTAAATTTTTTAAGAATTCCCAATAATTTACCTTTTTATTTTATTAAGGTTACTTTTCATTATTTATGAATATCGAAATCTATTGGATGTTAAATAAAATCATTAATAATTTCTACAACAATTTATTAATATAAAAGTACCAAATGCATATATTTAAAGAATATTTAAATTATTATAATTCATAAATAATTAATAATTATAATATGAATGAAATGATTAAGAATTAGCTTGGTCTATTTAATATACAATTTTTAATTAAATCTTCTTCTTTTAAAATTTATACTATTTTATTGAAATTCAATTTTTTTTAAAATTACACTTACTCATAAAATAGAATTTATATAAGAATATGCTCAATTTAATGTGAAGTGGTTAATTATTTTCTTATGAAGATGTATAATTTTTAGAGAAAAAGTTTAAAAATTATAATTATATTTGAATTTTTAATAAATGAAATCAAAATAAAGAGTTCACTTAATTATAAATAAAATTAATAATCACGTTCTACATGAAAAATTAATCGTTTATTAAGTCTTTGAATTATCAGATTTAGTATGTTAATCAATCATAAAGCTTTGAATTTTATTTTAAGTTACTTCAAATAATATATTGAATTATCTAAATCTCTAAATCTCTAAAACTTAAATAGTATTATAAGATCTCACCTACTTTTATATAATTACATATTTTCAAATTCAACTTGCTCGTTTTTTGTTGTTTTTTTATTCAATATTATAAGAAATTTAGAAAAATTAATTGTGCTACCTTTCTATTAAGCAGATAAATTTAAATTAAATAACATTTAGAAAGTTTAATGCAATTATAAATTTACTACTTGATCTTGTTTTAAGGAGGCTTGAGTGTAAAAATCCTAAATTAAATAATATAATATTCAAATAAAAATTATCATTAATAATAAATTAAAATAATTACAATAATCTATGGTTGATTGATTGCATTAAAATTTATATGCATAAATCAATTCTAGATAAAATAAATTTTTAAAATAAAAAATATCATCAGCATAGTTCAGTAAGATTACATCAAATAATTTAACCTATTCTTTAAGTGAAATTCCCCCATTTTTAAAAAATATGTCATTTAAAATAAATTATTAAATAAAATTGGTCAAAATTTTAAATACTTAATTGATTTAAATGATCATACAATTGTAATTTATAATTAAATATTATTATTAATAACTAAATTATTTTTCATAGTTTTATTTACAAAAAATGTAAAGCATTCGAGAAGTATTGCCAAGCTTTTCTCGGTTGCCTTACATTTTTAATATAAGTTAAATTGTTTGATTATTTCTTATTAATATTTTAGTAAAATATCTTCTTTTGCTTATCTAGGGTATTCTAAAAATCCAATATAATGTGTGAGTAAATGATATTTCATTATATTAAAAAAGTTCTAAAGTTTTAGTTTTCAATCTATTAATTTAATTTTGTAACATACTATTATAAACTAATGATAGATATTTATGGATTAAGCAATTATTATTTAATTATAGACTATTAAATAAAGATAAATTATATAAAATATGTTAATACCAGTTTCGCTCTTTGAGGGTTGATCGACTGAACATTTCTGACAGAGTAGGGGTTCGCTGATATTTATTTTTTACCTGATAAAAGCACGGGATGCACGTCCGGAGCTGGTATGACGTTAAATGGCAGCAAACACATGACCCATTCGGAAATCCGGAAAGGCTACATGCAAGAAAGGACTTCTGTCGAGTTTGAACTACGGTCAAGTTTGGTGGTGACCATACCTGATGCTTCTGGAGGAAGAGGTACAGTAAGCGCTCTCAGCATTATTCCCCTTAATATTAATTTCCTAATAAGTTTACTACCACTTCTAATTATAAAATTATAAAGCTTATTTAACTTTATTAATGCAATACTTTTCTTCAGAAATTAATTTTCAATAATATATATTCGTATGTTTGAATAATTTGAGTAACACTTCAGCTACAATTAAGTTTGTTCAATAATAGATCACTAAAACTAGTAGAGATTAAATACATGTTTATAAATAATTTAATAAAACTTTTCATAACAAAAATAACATTTATTAAGATATTATTAATTACTTTTATTATTTATTATAATAGGCTAATTTTATTGTAATGTTTTATTGGAGCATTACCATTTCTTAATATTATTAATTAGATATTAGTGAATATACCGCAATAATTTATATTTATTAAAAAATTATTGTTCTTAGCCCTGCTTTTATAGGATTATTATAGATAATAAATTTATTTATGATAACATTAATAAATTGAGTTTATTTAAAAAATTTTAAGAAAATTCTTATTTTATTAATTTAAGTTTAAAAAAAATAAGACAATATTATTATTTTTCTAGTGTTAAAGATATATTCAATTAGAGAATATAATTTTTCTTCAATATTCAACCAATCGATAACAATTTCAGTAGAATGTATTCACTCTTAAATCTTTATATTTTAACTAATTAATTAATAATTTTTATTATAATATTTATTTTTAATTTCATTCAGAAATTTAAATTTTATTAAAGCAAATTTTCTAAATATTTAAAATAATAAGTTTTTATTACAATTTTAAATGTTTTTATTATATTTTGAGAATAATAATAATTTTCCCTTATATTTAAAGAATTAACTAAAGACTAAAGCATTTTACAGATGATTTTTAATATATTATGTATAAATTGGCTAAAATATTAAAAGATATAATAAGGGGCAGGGTGTCTTTCTAATAAATAGTTGATTTTACAATAATAAAAACTGACTCATAAAATAAATTTGTTATATGATTTATTATTTATAATTTATAATACTGTCTAATAATTATAATTTTAGAAATGTAAAGCTCTAATGTTTATTAATATTTAAAAAACAAAATAATTCAATTAAGTTGAAGAAAATTTGTCACTATTATAAATATTTTATTTTTATATGATTCAACTAACTTTGAAAGTAATAAAAATTTAATTATTAAAAAATAGAGAATGGTTAAAAAGCTAATAAGTTCTCTTATTTGAGAATAAATCTTAGAATTTATTAATTTTAAATATGATTATAATTTTTTTAAAAATAAATTTAATGCAAATATAAACAAAAGATATTGTATTTATTAATGAAGAGTTAAAATTTAATATTTAAGTTTCAAAAATATAAATTCTACTACAAATGTTCCACTAAATCTTTTTACACTTATTAACAAAATTTTTCCTTGTTCCTCGTATCTGCCTAGACTAGTTTCCCATTTTTATAGTATCCAGATATTCTCTTATTATGTAATTTTCTTCTAGCTATTTAGGGTAAAGATCTGATTTTTCTCTATAGCCTGAAAGAAAAATGAAATCATTATTTCCTTGAAATACTTTTGTGAAGAAATATTCACTTGATAGAAAATGAATATCGTACACCTTATTAATGAAATATTTATGTTTCAATCTCTTAAATTTTAATTATTCATTATTTTTGAATTGATTAGGTACGTTCTTTATTGAATATGTTTCCTTTTTATTAGTAGCAACATTGATTTTGTCTCTGTGACATATCTGTTGTGATAAAGTATTTTTATCATAATACACCTAATCAGTAATTATCACATGCTTCATGTAATGCTAAATTAAGTATCTGTCAATTAAATTTATTTCCGGAAACGCCTTAGTTATATACTTGGCATACTCATTTTCTACAATTTCTTAAGTTTATATTATAACAACCTCGCCACATTTCAAGCATTAAAAAAGGTGCAAAATTCTATGTTTATTTTCATCATTTGTTATTTCCATTAAAAACATTTTGTGTTATTTCTTTAAATATCTTATATTTTTTGTCGTCAAATCTGCAGTGTTGCATACAATAAAAGTATTTTTATTATTCTATCTTTTGTTTGAATTCCTCAATCTTAATTGGCTTATATAAATCCTATAAATCCTCAATATTCTTAGTCATTCTGAGGTATTTAAGTATCAATTAAGGATTCATTCTAAATTAGACTTATATATTATGCTCTTTCATAAATCTATTCAATTATATCTCTCTAAAAAATGGCTAGAACATTGAGGTTGGATAATTTGGAATACATAAATTAATGTTGAAATATTAGAATCCTAATAATTGAATGGGAAGGATCGATTCTCAATATTTTTTCTGTCTTTTAAATTTATTTTATTTTTTTAATCACAATAACAATTGTCCTATAATATATCAGAGCCTTGGTTTGTAAATTATAAGTCTGGTTATATGCCCTAGTGAACCTAATTAATTTCATTGCCTTAATTCTATGTTAATTAAGACTATTATGGAAATTAAAGATACAACTGACTTGCAAAAATATGATTAATTTTATTTGTGTACAAATTACATTAATTCATATTTGCATTTTCGTGATTTGGTATTTAATCTTATACAAATTATGTGCTTTACTCTAACTTATATTTCATATTTTATAACTAATCTCCAAAATTAAGCCTTGAGTTATTTTGAAGAAATTAAGATTATTATAGTTTAAGGTCATCATTATAATTTAAAGCCTAGTCATAATTTTATAAATTTGTGTATTTTTCTGTAATATCTCTCTTATTTTATAATGAATTTTCATTGTCATCATTTAAAAATTCAAACCTCATAATTTCTTCGTTTTCAGCAGCTACTCTCTATGTATGTTAATTTTATAGAACAAAAGGATCCATATATTCTTAGTATTCTTGGAAAATTATTTCATAAGTTTAATTAAAGACTTAAAATTCATTTAGAACTTCAGAAATTTGCTAAAAATGATTTATGAATTCTATTAATAGCTGATTATATGGGAATTTAGGATCTGTAATTTTGAGATTCAAAAAGTTTTTGTAACATTTTGTACATTCAATTATTTTATCTGAAAAGATTTTGGTTTTCTAAAATTCTTTGATTTTCTAATAATTTTCCAATTATTATTCTTGATCATCTTGTTCTGAGATATTATTTTTCTTTTATATATTTTAAAGCATAGCTTCAAGAAAATTTATGTATTCATAGAAAATAATTGAGTTTCTTAATCCTTGTTACTAAATTTTGATGTGCTTGATAGCAATATCAAATTTATTTATTTAATTCATTTCATAAAGTAATATTTACTTTACGATTTAATTTTAAAAATTTGTTACCATTTATTTAATATCTTCTGATTGAGGCAAAAAGTTCATTTATAAATATTATTATTAAATTAATTATAACACATATCATAATAAGCCATGTTCTCGTTTTATTTTAAATATTCAAACTCATTTATAAATATTAGATTGCTTTATTGAAAATCTTACCTATATATTTTTAAATCTTATTAAAAACTTTTGATAAAATTTTAAACTCTATAGAATAGTTAATAAATTTAAATTTTTAGATATAAATGATGGTTAGTTTATAAATCAAATAATTTTAAGTTTAAAACATAAATAAATACATTTATACTTTTAGTATTATTTATATTTTGTTAAGAAATAGAGAGTGATTTTCTTATGTTTATTAAGAGTCTTTATAACAATTAACAATTCTAATTATTATATTTAAACTAATTTCTAAATAAAAGTAAATAAGATTTATGAAATATATTTTTATAAACAAATTCTATAATAATTTTGAAGAGGGGGAAATTCTTTCCCCCAAAAAACAGTCTCCTGCCCATATAAAAAAATAATTTATTTTATAGTTTTAAAAAAATTCTTTATCAACATTAAAATATAATTTAATGATTTAAACATAAATTATCTCTAATATTTTTATAAAGATTAGAATAAAAATCCAATAAATATTACCTTAATTATCAAATGAAACATTTAATTTTTTTTATTTATCAAAATCTAATGATAATAGAATAATATCAAACTTTATAATAAGGAAGGGAAATTAAGGAAGTGATTATTATGTACTTTTCTAATTTATTATTTGAATAATTTTTTTATTTTTTAAATGAGCAAGATTCTCATTAGATGCTAGAATTATATATAATAAAATATTTTAAATATTTAACTTATACATCTTTTTCAAGAATCATATTATGCCAATCATTAATCTGATAAAAAAAATGTAAAATTTTAAATATTAATATTATAAATAATTGAACTTTAGCATTGCTTATAATTTAAAATAAAGTAGCAGATTATTATATAAATTAAAATAAATATTTTTATGTTGCTTTTTATACTTAATAAATTATTAATTACAAGTGTTAACATTTATAAAAATTTTTAATTAAATTGTACAATATCTTTTTTATTTATTTGTTACCTTAAATTTAGATATACTTATAACCTGTTTATATAATTTAAAATAATAAAAATCCCATTATATTTTTTATTAATAATTAAAATTGTCGTCAGTTTTTAAAAATATAAATCACAAATTGAAAAACCAGAAAATAATTACTTCTAAAATTCAAATTATCATATTAAATATTATATAAAATTAAATTTTGATTTATAATCTGTAACATTTGCCAATTAAAAGTAATCGAAGGGAAATTAGTCAAACTATTTAATATATAAATTATAATTAAATATACAACACTCTTCAAATATTTGATTGATTGTTATATTTTAAAAGGTAACATATTTTTAAATAAAAACGATATGGAATGTAGAAAGAAAAGCTTTTATAATTTTTCTTAGTCTTTAAATATAAACTGGTTTTTATGGAATATTTATTTGCTAAATTGATGATATTTTTCAAATATTAAACTACATACTTATCTAATTTTAATTAAGTATAAATGTATATTCAATTTTTATTTGTAAATACTTGATAGATAATATATTTTAATTAAATAATATGCTTATCCTATTTTTATTACATTTTTTGTTTCATTTTTTATATATTTTAATAATTGTAGAAAATAAGAAAATTTAATAGAAACTAAATATATTTACTTGAAAATATTTAAAGGTCATTGAAGGAATTATTATAGTCAGAGGTAATAAAATATTAGGTCATAAATTTATATTAATCAAATATTCATTAAAATAATAATTCTTTTTTATTTGTTGCTTTCAACATTATTTACTTAGTCCGATTATATTTAGTTTCATTATTTTAATTACTTAAGTTTAAAATGCTCTACTAAATCTGTATAAAGTTATTGATAAAACTTTTATTTATTTTTTATATCTGCTAGTACAAGTTTGCCATGTGAATAATATCCGAAAGTTCTTAAGAATATATACTGCTCTTCTAAATGTTCCTGATATAAACAATTTCTTTCTTTATTTCCTGAAAGTAAAATAAATTTTTCATTTCTTTCAAATATTTTTGAGTAGAAGTATTCACTTGAGATGAAATGGATATCATAATCGTCATTTATGTAATAGTTCTAATTTAATTTCTTAAACATTTATTTAATGTTTTATTTAGAATTTGATTATATATCTTCAATTTTGCAGTTTGCTTTTTTATTGGTAATCGTATTTATTTGATCTCTTTAATAAATTTGTTGAAATAGAGTGTGTTTTCCATGATATGTTTAATCAACAATTAATACATGCTTTAAGTAATGTCCAATTAATTATCTTTGAATATGAAGAGTATCAGAAAATGCAAAAATTAAATATTTTTAATATTCATTATTTTTATCATTTACAGTTTTAACTAAAAGAACTTCTTTACATTTTCTACATTAAAAGAATTAATTAATATTGTAGTCATCTGGATTATTAGAAACTTTAATTAAAAATTATTTATGCTTTTCTTGTCTCAGTTTAAATTTTTTATCAGAAAATTTGCTATTTTAAATTTGAAAAAAGTATTTCTAGTTTTCAACATTTTATTTTACAAAATCAACATCTATTACTTCAAAAAGATCCATTATCTATTAGAAATTTGGGGTCAACTTTATATAGTCATAAATAAGCTTAGGATGGATTCTGAATACTATTTGTATTTAACTTTTCTGAATAAAACTTTTGTAAAGGTCTTTGTCAAACAAATTCTAAAAAAGTTTGCAAGGATATTATTTATCCTATATATTGTCGTTAAAAGCATGAAAATCTTAAAAGTTAACAGATAAACAATCCTCTTAGTTTTATTTTTTTAGTCTTCTCTTTTTTGGTAAATTTTGATTTGTATTTGATTATTTTAATTCTTCTATCTATGACTTATTTTAATTTATATCATCTCCAAGTACATTTAAATTCTCAAATAAATTTCTAATTGCTACCTGATAATCTTCTTCTGCATCATTTTGAATTTATTCATTTTAATCTTATCAATCATCCATTTATAATATTTCAATTTGTTTGTATTCAAATACATTTTAATTTATTATGTTTTGTTTTGATTGGGATTTTGAAAAAACAATTTGATTATTAGATTCAAAAGATTATTCATTTTCCATTACTTAGTCAATCTGTGACAAGTTAAGATTTTATTCGAAGCTTTGATTTAATTTTGGTGGCAATTTAATTTCAATTAAATCATTGGGGTCGAATTTGTAAGATTCGTCACGCTTTCTCTTTTTGCTTGAAGTGCTGCTGAAAGATTAATCTAAGTTTTATTTAAGAAATCTTGGAAGTTTTGCAAATAGGTATTCATGAATAGTTTCATCAATAAGTTTATAAATTTATGTGAATACTTCAAATTCATAGATTTAATTTGAAATTTATTCATACAGAATTGAAAAATTATTGACCATTTCTAAGGACTCATAATCATTATTTTCGTAAATTGACTTGATAAAATCTCTAATTTAAATTTGTATTTGAGTCAATTTGTTTTTGAACTCCCATTCTCCAAATACTATGAATATATTTTACTAAATTTAAAAGTAATTTATATTCGCATTTTATTTTTAAACTCCTTGTTAATTATTTTTGTCTTGTAGAAGTTTACTAATCTGTAATAAAAACAATTTGAAATGATGAAATTTCTAATTATTTGAGAAAAAATCAATGAGCAATGTCAAATTATAAATTGAAATTTAAAATATATTTTGTTAGTTTAGCTCTTGCATTTGAACATATATTTAAAAATTGCTGGGAATTTAATCAATTAATTTATTTAGTTCATCATAAAATTGTAGGGATGATGCGTTTTCCATGTGAAATTTAAATTATAAAAATGATTATATAAAATGATTATTAAACATTTAAAGTTATTGGAGTTAACATAAATTCCAATATTTAAATTTAAGAATATGTTATTGTAAAAATACATTGTTTTAATTTTATTATTTGCATTTACAAATATCAAGAATTTAATTTATAATAACTAAACGTATGAATAAAGTTCTTTTTAAAAGATTATTAAATAATATGAAGAACAAAGAACTTATTTTATAATTACTTCATAAGTATGGTAATTCTCAACTAATTATTCCTAGTAATTATAAATT
>ARYC01004675.1:0-23579 GCA_000711775.1 Oxytricha trifallax
TATTCTGTTCGTTGATAACTTGTCAGTTCATCAATCTAAAGACTCAAGGAAGGAATACGAAAGATTAAACATAACACCTAAATTTAATGTTCCTTACAGTCCTCAGTTCAATGGAATGTAATTAAATTGGGGGTTATTGAAAGGACACTACAAGAAACTTCTACTCTATAAATTGATGCGCGATCTGAAGATAGATTCAGTAGATTTTCTTAAGAGTGCTGCTAAAAGAGTCAGCGATGATAATGATTTAGTAAGCTCTAGAGAAGGGAGAATTTTGTGTTTATAAATAAGTTTTAGATTTAAACGAATAATAAGTTCACATTTTAAATTTGCCCGTAAAGGGATTTGGCTTCTCTTTCTTTTCTTCCTCTTAAGGCTCGCTTGGGCCTATGTTTCTTCTCTTAGGGCAGCTCCTGCATCTATGTTCATCTAGTCTGGCTTTTATAAATCTTTGAAGAGTCTCTTACTAAATTCATCCTTTACTTGAGAGTTTCTTTCTTTCTCTCTCTCTATTTAATTTGCTGCGCTCTTTCTTCAAGTATATAGCAGTACCAGATTTATCTATAAAGTTAGAAGAATAAGCTAACTTGAGATGAAAGGATGCTTTTGAAGTTCCTTCAGCCAGGTATCACTTATTTTAATACCATGCTTCTCTTTTATTTCAGGAGAGATGCTGTATCGTCTTGTGAGCTTCTTAAATAACTTCATTTAAGTACTCAGGTTTCAGAGTTGCAAGAACACCAAAGAAGAAGTTTCTCTCTGGCAACTTATTAGAGAGCTGTAGCTTTGATGGAAGGTAGAGCTACGTCCGGATCACTCATAGCATCGTCATATAGGTTTGTCACTGATATTTCAGGGTAGTTAGGTATCTATTATCCTAATTTCATTAGACTTAAAAGCTTTTTTCTCTTCACTCAGTAAGGCTTTTAAGAATGAGATTTTAGTTTCGTAGTCGCGAAGCATCCAAATATGGTTATTAAGTTAGTTATAAGTTAAAAATTACATTGCTATACCAAGTATCTGTAAAGGTCTTCTTTACTACCAAATTTTCTTATTAAATCTTGAGATTAAATTCTCTTCATTAAAAACCCCAAAACCCTTTCAGTAGTTTAATGGAGTTTTTTATTGATAAAAGCAGACTATTAGTGCATACTTTATTAGGGATTTAATGTTTAAATATTCGCAATTTAAGTGAGCATATGCGATGTTTTGGGTCAGTTTATGACAGTGAGTATATAGATTTATTGTTTAAGGTACGTTATGGATGCGATGAATATGGTGATCAACTCAGACCTATTCTTAATTATACATCTATAGCAAGGCTGCTCCATAAATCTCCTGCTATGCTGCTGTTAGGTCTCACTGTCTATTACCATTGAATTTATAGAGATAGCAACTTAATTCTATGCTGTTTCATCGCCAATTTCCTGAGCTTCACATCTCTGCTATGTCTAAAACTAAATATATAAAAGAATGGAATATCTTACTAGATAGTCAATCGTATAAAGAGAGTGATTGACTTTAATGTTCAATTTTATAAGGATAATTTAAATTATATATTCGATGAAATGCAGAGGGCTTAAAAGCATAATATAATGCTCATACACGCTGATGAGTCAGTATTCACCTTTAATACTTTCATATCAAGGCCTTGGTATTAAAAATACAGCAACATTGAAGTACGTGATTAAAAGGTTAAGGTTTAAACTCATGCTATACTTGGTGGAATAAGCGAAGATAATGCCCTCGAGGCCTATGTGATTCACCCTCGTTCTATAAAGACTGAATAATATATTAAGCTCTTGCAATATTAACTCAGAGACAAGTACGCCGACTAAGAGATTATTCTGTTCGTTGATAACTTGTCAGTTCATCAATCTAAAGACTCAAGGAAGGAATACGAAAGATTAAACATAACACCTAAATTTAATGTTCCTTACAGTCCTCAGTTCAATGGAATGTAATTAAATTGGGGGTTATTGAAAGGACACTACAAGAAACTTCTACTCTATAAATTGATGCGCGATCTGAAGATAGATTCAGTAGATTTTCTTAAGAGTGCTGCTAAAAGAGTCAGCGATGATAATGATTTAGTAAGCTCTAGAGAAGGGAGATTTTGTGTTTATAAATAAGTTTTAGATTTAAACGAATGAATAAGTTCACATTTTAAATTTGCCCGTAAAGGGATTTGGCTTCTCTTTCTTTTCTTCCTCTTAAGGCTCGCTTGGGCCTATGTTTCTTCTCTTAGTGCAGCTCCTACATCTATGTTCATCTAGTCTGGCTTTTATAAATCTTTGAAGAGTCTCTTACTAAATTCATCCTTTACTTGAGACTTTCTTTCTCTCTCTCTATTTAATTTGCTGCGCTCTTTCTTCAAGTATATAGCAGTACCAGGTTTATCTATAAAGTTAGAAGACTAAGCTTACTTGAGTTGAAAGGATGCTTTTGAAGTTCTTACAGCCAGGTGTCACTTATTTTAATACCTTGCTTCTCTTTTTCTTCAGGAGAGATGGGCTGAAGCGTTTCTTATGAGCTTCTTAAATAATTTCATTAAAGTACTCAGCTTTCAGAGTTGCAAGAACACCAAAGAAGAAGTTTCTCTCTAGCAACATATTAAAGGGTGTAGCTTTGATGGAAGGTAGAGAGCTACGTCCGGATCACTCACAGCATCATCATATAGGTTTTTCACTGATATTTCAGGGTAGTTAGGTATCTCTATCATCCTAATTTCATTAGACTTAAAAGCTTTTTTCTCTTCAATCAGTAAGGCTTTTAAGAATGAGATTTTAGTTCCCTCCTAAGTCGGCAAGAACAATCCAAATATGGTTATTAAGTTAGTTATAAGTTAAAAATTACATTGCTATACCAAGTATCTGTAAAGGTCTTCTTTACTACCAAATTTTCTTATTAAATCTTGAGATTAAATTCTCTTCATTAAAAACCCCAAAACCCTTTCAGTAGTTTAATGGAATTTTTTATTGATAAAAGCAGACTATTAGTGCATACTTTATTAGGGATTTAATGTTTAAATATTAGCAATTTAAGTGAGTATATGCGATGTTTTGGGTCAGTTTATTGAAGTCGAGTAAAAATTGAATGAATTTCCAGAAATAAATGAATAATCAAGAATTTATACATGCTATTTTATTACTAATTTTATTTAAATATATTAAAATGGCACGTATCTCAAAATCGATAAAATTTCGAGATACGTGCAAAATAAATCGAATTAATTAATTAAGTTACTAATATTTAAATAAAAATGAAATATATTTTGTAGTAATTGAAAATTCATAATATATTTAAATAACAAAATAGAAAATTACTAAAATATTTATTTAATCACAAGTAATAATTTTAAAATTTATAAACTTGATTGGTTGCTAATTTATAATAAATTAAATTTAAATAATAATTATAATATGAATTTTCAATTACTACAAACTATATTTCATTTTTATTTAAATATTTGTAACTTAATTATTTAATTCGATTTATTTGGCACGTATCTCGTAATTTTATCGATTTTGAGATACTTGCCATTTTAATATATTTAATAAAATAGCATGTATAAATTCTTGATTATTCATTTATTTCTGGAAATTCATTCAATTTTTACATCAGTGAGTATATAGATTTATTGTTTAAGGTAAGTTATGGATGCGATGAATATGGTGATCAACTCAGACCTATTCTTAATTATACATCTATAGCAAGGCTGCTCCATAAATATCCTGCTATGCTGCTGTTAGGTCTCACTGTCTATTACCATTGAATTTATAGAGATAGCAACTTAATTCTATGCTGTTTCATCGCCAATTTCCTGAGCTTCACATCTCTGCTATGTCTATAGCTAACATATATAAAAAGAACGGAATATCTTACAAGACAGTCAATCGCATTAAGAGACTGATTGACTTTAATGTTCAATTTTATAAGACTAATTTAAATTATATATTCGATTTAATGCAGAGGTCTTAAGAGGATAATATAAAGTTCAAACATGCTGATGAAGCTTTATTCACCTTTAATACCTTCATATCAAGGTCTTGGTATAAGAGGTACAGCAACATTGAAGTATATGATTAAAAGGTTAAGGTTTAAACTCATGCTATACTTGGTGGAATAAGCGAAGATAATGCCCTCGAGGCTTATGTAATTCACCCTCGTTCTATAAAGACTGAATAATATATTAAGCTCTTGCAATATTAACTCTGAGACAAGTACGCCGACTAAGAGATTATTCTGTTCGTTGATAACTTGTCAGTTCATCAATCTAAAGACTCAAGGAAGGAATACGAAAGATTAAACATAACACCTAAATTTAATGTTCCTTACAGTCCTCAGTTCAATGGAATTGAATTATATTGGGGGTTATTGAAAGGTCATTATAAGAAACTTCTGCTCTATCAATTGACGCACGATCTAAAGATAGATACAGTCGATTTATTAAGAGTGCTGCTAAAAGAATCAGTGAAGATAAAGCAAAAGTGTGTGCAGGAGAAGGAAGTTTTGTGTATATAAATAAGTTTTAGATTTAAATGAATGAATAAGTTCACATATTAAATTTGCCCATAAAGGGATTTGACTTCTCTTTCATTTCTTCATCTTAAGGCTTGCTTTTGCCTATGTTTCTTCTCTTAGTGGCTCCTACATCTATGTTCATCTAGTCTGGCTTTTATAAATCTTTGAAGAGTCTCTTACTAAATTCATCCTTTACTTGAGACTTTCTTTCTCTCTCTCTATTTAATTTGCTGCGCTCTTTCTTCAAGTATATAGCAGTACCAGGTTTATCTATAAAGTTAGAAGACTAAGCTTACTTGAGATGAAAGGATGCTTTCGAAGTTCCTACAGCCAGGTGTCACTTATTTTAATACCTTGCTTCTCTTTTTCTTCAGGAGAGATGCTGTATCATTTCTTATGAGCTTCTTAAATAATTTCATTAAAGTACTCAGCTTTCAGAGTTGCAAGAACACCAAAGAAGAAGTTTCTCTCTAGCAACATATTAAAGGGTGTAGCTTTGATGGAAGGTAGAGAGCTACGTCCGGATCACTCACAGCATCATCATATAGGTTTTTCACTGATATTTCAGGGTAGTTAGGTATCTCTATCATCCTAATTTCATTAGACTTAAAAGCTTTTTTCTCTTCAATCGTAAAGCTTTTAAGAATGAGATTTTAGTTCCCTCCTTAGTCGGCAAGAACAATCCAAATATGGTTATTAAGTTAGTTATAAGTTAAAAATTACATTGCTATACCAAGTATCTGTAAAGGTCTTCTTTACTACCAAATTTTCTTATTAAATCTTGAGATTAAATTCTCTTCATTAAAAACCCCAAAACCCTTTCAGTAGTTTAATGGAATTTTTTATTGATAAAAGCAGACTATTAGTGCATACTTTATTAGGGATTTAATGTTTAAATATTAGCAATTTAAGTGAGTATATGCGATGTTTTGGGTCAGTTTATGACAGTGAGTATATAGATTTATTGTTTAAGGTACGTTATGGATGCGATGAATATGGTGATCAACTCAGACCTATTCTTAATTATACATCTATAGCAAGGCTGCTCCATAAATTCCTGCTATGCTGCTGTTAGGTCTCACTGTCTATTACCATTGAATTTATAGAGATAGCAACTTAATTCTATGCTGTTTCATCGGCAATTTCATGAGCTTCACATCTCTTCTTAATCCATAGCTAACATATATAAAAAGAATGGAATATCTTACAAGACAGTCAATCGCATTAAGAGAGTGATTGACTTTAATGCTCCATTTTTATAAGAATAATTTAAATTATATAATCGATTAAATGTAGAGGGCTTAAGAGCATAATATAATGTTCATACACGCTGATGAAGCAGTATTTACCTTTAATACCTTCATATCAAAGTTTTGGTATTAAAAATACAGCAACATTGAAGTACATGATTAAAAGGTTAAGGTTTAAACTCATGCTATACTTGGTGGAATAAGCGAAGATAATGCCCTCGAGGCTTATGTAATTCACCCTCGTTCTATAAAGACTGAATAATATATTAAGCTCTTGCAATATTAACTCTGAGACAAGTACGCCGACTAAGAGATTATTCTGTTCGTTGATAACTTGTCAGTTCATCAATCTAAAGACTCAAGGAAGGAATACGAAAGATTAAACATAACACCTAAATTTAATGTTCCTTACAGTCCTCAGTTCAATGGAATGTAATTAAATTGGGGGTTATTGAAAGGACACTACAAGAAACTTCTACTCTATAAATTGATGCGCGATCTGAAGATAGATTCAGTAGATTTTCTTAAGAGTGCTGCTAAAAGAGTCAGCGATGATAATGATTTAGTAAGCTCTAGAGAAGGGAAGATTTTGTGTTTATAAATAAGTTTTAGATTTAAACGAATGAATAAGTTCACATTTTAAATTTGCCCGTAAAGGGATTTGGCTTCTCTTTCTTTTCTTCCTCTTAAGGCTCGCTTGGGCCTATGTTTCTTCTCTTAGTGCAGCTCCTACATCTATGTTCATCTAGTCTGGCTTTTATAAATCTTTGAAGAGTCTCTTACTAAATTCATCCTTTACTTGAGACTTTCTTTCTCTCTCTCTATTTAATTTGCTGCGCTCTTTCTTCAAGTATATAGCAGTACCAGGTTTATCTATAAAGTTAGAAGACTAAGCTTACTTGAGATGAAAGGATGCTTTTGAAATTCCTACAGCCAGGTATCATTTATTTTAATACCTTGCTTCTCTTTTTCTTCAGGAGAGATGCTGTTTCTTATGAGCTTCTTAAATAATTTCATTAAAGTACTCAGCTTTCAGAGTTGCAAGAACACCAAAGAAGAAGTTTCTCTCTAGCAACATATTAAAGGGTGTAGCTTTGATGGAAGGTAGAGAGCTACGTCCGGATCACTCACAGCATCATCATATAGGTTTTTCACTGATATTTCAGGGTAGTTAGGTATCTCTATCATCCTAATTTCATTAGACTTAAAAGCTTTTTTCTCTTCAATCAGTAAGGCTTTTATAAATGAGATTTTAGTTCCCTCGTAAGTCGGCAAGAACAATCCAAATATGGTTATTAAGTTAGTTATAAGTTAAAAATTACATTGCTATACCAAGTATCTGTAAAGGTCTTCTTTACTACCAAATTTTCTTATTAAATCTTGAGATTAAATTCTCTTCATTAAAAACCCCAAAACCCTTTCAGTAGTTTAATGGAATTTTTTATTGATAAAAGCAGACTATTAGTGCATACTTTATTAGGGATTTAATGTTTAAATATTAGCAATTTAAGTGAGTATATGCGATGTTTTGGGTCATTTATGAGAGTGAGTAAAAATTGAATGAATTTCCAGAAATAAATGAATAATCAAGAATTTATACATGCTATTTTATTACTAATTTTATTTAAATATATTAAAATGGCACGTATCTCAAAATCGATAAAATTTCGAGATACGTGCAAAATAAATCGAATTAATTAATTAAGTTACTAATATTTAAATAAAAATGAAATATATTTTGTAGTAATTGAAAATTCATAATATATTTAAATAACAAAATAGAAAATTACTAAAATATTTATTTAATCACAAGTAATAATTTTAAAATTTATAAACTTGATTGGTTGCTAATTTATAATAAATTAAATTTAAATAATAATTATAATATGAATTTTCAATTACTACAAACTATATTTCATTTGTACTTAGATATTAGTAACTTAATTAATTAATTCTATTTATTTGGCACGTATCTCGAAATTTTATCCATTTTCAGATACGTGCCATTTTAATATATTTAAATAAAATTAGTAATAAAATAGCGTGTATAAATTCTTGATTATTCATTTATTTCTGGAAATTCATTCAATTTTAGTCAGGTAGTATAGTAGATTTATTTGTTTAAGTTAGCGTTATGATGCGATGAATATGGTGATCAACTCAGACCTATTCTTAATTATACATCAATAGCAAGGCTACTCCATAAATCTCCAGCAACTTTGAGGTCTCACTCTCTATTAGCATTGAATTTAAAAAGATAGAATCTTAATTCTAAGCCTAAGAAACCCTTAAAATTTTAGCAGCATCGCATTATATATAAAAAGAACGGAATATCTTACAAGACAAATCAATCTCATTAAGAGAGTGATTGACTTTAATGTTCCATTTTATAAGACTAATTAAATTATATATTCTATTAGATGCAGAGGTCTTAAGAGCATAATATAAAGTTCATACACGCTGATGATGCAGTATTTACATTCAATACCTTTATATCAAGGTCTTGGTATTAAAAATACAGCAACATTGAAGTACATGATTAAAAGGTTAAGGTTTAAACTCATGCTATACTTGGTGGAATAAGCGAAGATAATGCCCTCGAGGCTTATGTAATTCACCCTCGTTCTATAAAGACTGAATAATATATTAAGCTCTTGCAATATTAACTCTGAGACAAGTACGCCGACTAAGAGATTATTCTGTTCGTTGATAACTTGTCAGTTCATCAATCTAAAGACTCAAGGAAGGAATACGAAAGATTAAACATAACACCTAAATTTAATGTTCCTTACAGTCCTCAGTTCAATGGAATGTAATTAAATTGGGGGTTATTGAAAGGACACTACAAGAAACTTCTACTCTATAAATTGATGCGCGATCTGAAGATAGATTCAGTAGATTTTCTTAAGAGTGCTGCTAAAAGAGTCAGCGATGATAATGATTTAGTAAGCTCTAGAGAAGGGAGACTTATGTATATAAATAAGTTTTAGATTTAAACGAATGAATAAGTTCACATTTTAAATTTGCCCGTAAAGGGATTTGGCTTCTCTTTCTTTTCTTCCTCTTAAGGCTCGCTTGGGCCTATGTTTCTTCTCTTAGTGCAGCTCCTACATCTATGTTCATCTAGTCTGGCTTTTATAAATCTTTGAAGAGTCTCTTACTAAATTCATCCTTTACTTGAGACTTTCTTTCTCTCTCTCTATTTAATTTGCTGCGCTCTTTCTTCAAGTATATAGCAGTACCAGGTTTATCTATAAAGTTAGAAGACTAAGCTTACTTGAGATGAAAGGATGCTTTTGAAGTTCCTACAGCCAGGTGTAACTTATTTTAATACCTTGCTTCTCTTTTTCTTCAGGAGAGATGCTGTAGCGTTTCTTATGAGCTTCTTAAATAACTTCATTAAAGTACTCAGCTTTCAGAGTTGCAAGAACACCAAAGAAGAAGTTTCTCTCTAGCAACATATTAAAGGCTGTAGCTTTGATGGAAGGTAGAGAGCTACGTCCGGATCACTCACAGCATCATCATATAGGTTTTTCACTGATATTTCAGGGTAGTTAGGTATCTCTATCATCCTAATTTCATTAGACTTAAAAGCTTTTTTCTCTTCAATCAGTAAGGCTTTTATAAATGAGATTTTAGTTCCCTCGTAAGTCGGCAAGAACAATCCAAATATGGTTATTAAGTTAGTTATAAGTTAAAAATTACATTGCTATACCAAGTATCTGTAAAGGTCTTCTTTACTACCAAATTTTCTTATTAAATCTTGAGAATAAATTCTCTTCATTAAAACCCCAAAACCCTTTCAGTAGTTTAATGGAGTTTTTTATTGATAAAAGCAGACTATTAGTGCATACTTTATTAGGGATTTAATGTTTAAATATTCGCAATTTAAGTGAGCATATGCGATGTTTTGGGTCAGTTTATGACAGTGAGTATATAGATTTATTGTTTAAGGTACGTTATGGATGCGATGAATATGGTGATCAACTCAGACCTATTCTTAATTATACATCTATAGCAAGGCTGCTCCATAAATCTCCTGCTACGCTGTTGGTCTCACTGTCTATTACCATTGAATTTATAGAGATAGCAACTTAATTCTATGCTGTTTCATCGCCAATTTCCTGAGCTCACATATCTGCTAAATCTAAAACTAACATAAATAAAAAGAATGGAATATCTTACAAGACATCAATCGTAAAAAGAGAGTGAGTGACTTTAATGTTCCATTTTAAAAGGATAATTAAAATTAAATATTCGATTAAATACAAAGGGCATAAGAGCATAATATAATGCTCATACACGCTGATGAGTCAGTATTCACCTTTAATACTTTCATATCAAGGCCTTGGTATTAAAAATACAGCAACATTGAAGTACGTGATTAAAAGGTTAAGGTTTAAACTCATGCTATACTTGGTGGAATAAGCGAAGATAATGCCCTCGAGGCCTATGTGATTCACCCTCGTTCTATAAAGACTGAATAATATATTAAGCTCTTGCAATATTAACTCAGAGACAAGTACGCCGACTAAGAGATTATTCTGTTCGTTGATAACTTGTCAGTTCATCAATCTAAAGACTCAAGGAAGGAATACGAAAGATTAAACATAACACCTAAATTTAATGTTCCCTACAGTCCTCAATTCAATGGAATGGAATTAAATTGCGGGTTATTGAAAGGACACAACAAGAAACTTCTACTCTATAAATTGATGCACGATCTGAAGATAGATACAGTAGATTTTATTAAGAGTGCTGCGAAAAGAGTCAGCGATGATAAAGATAAAGTAAGCGCAAGAGAAGGGAGATTTTGTGTTTATAAATAAGTTTTAGATTTAAACGAATGAATAAGTTCACATTTTAAATTTGCCCGTAAAGGGATTTGGCTTCTCTTTCTTTTCTTCCTCTTAAGGCTCGCTTGGGCCTATGTTTCTTCTCTTAGGGCAGCTCCTACATCTATGTTCATCTAGTCTGGCTTTTATAAATCTTTGAAGAGTCTCTTACTAAATTCATCCTTTACTTGAGACTTTCTCTCTCTATTTAATTTGCTGCGCTCTTTCATCAAGTATATAGCAGTCCAGGTTTATCTATAAAGTTAGAAGACTAAGCTTACTTGAGATGAAAGGAAGCTTTTAAAGTTCCTACAGCCAGGTGTCACTTATTTTAATACCTTGCTTCTCTTTTTCTTCAGGAGAGATGCTGAAGCGTTTCTTATGAGCTTCTTAAATAATTTCATTAAAGTACTCAGCTTTCAGAGTTGCAAGAACACCAAAGAAGAAGTTTCTCTCTAGCAACATATTAAAGGGTGTAGCTTTGATGGAAGGTAGAGAGCTACGTCCGGATCACTCACAGCATCATCATATAGGTTTTTCACTGATATTTCAGGGTAGTTAGGTATCTCTATCATCCTAATTTCATTAGACTTAAAAGCTTTTTTCTCTTCAATCAGTAAGGCTTTAAGAATGAGATTTTAGTTCCCTCCTAAGTCAGACAATCAAATATGGTTATTAAGTTAGTTATAAGTTAAAAATTACATTGCTATACCAAGTATCTGTAAAGGTCTTCTTTACTACCAAATTTTCTTATTAAATCTTGAGATTAAATTCTCTTCATTAAAAACCCCAAAACCCTTTCAGTAGTTTAATGGAATTTTTTATTGATAAAAGCAGACTATTAGTGCATACTTTATTAGGGATTTAATGTTTAAATATTAGCAATTTAAGTGAGCATATGCGATGTTTTGGGTCAGTTTATGACAGTGAGTATATAGATTTATTGTTTAAGGTACGTTATGGATGCGATGAATATGGTGATCAACTCAGACCTATTCTTAATTATACATCTATAGCAAGGCTGCTCCATAAATCTCCTGCTATGCTGCTGTTAGGTCTCACTGTCTATTACCATTGAATTTATAGAGATAGCAACTTAATTCTATGCTGTTTCATCGCCAATTTCCTGAGCTCAGCATATCTGCTTAATCTATAGCTTACATATATAAAAAGAATGGAATATCTTACAAGACATCAATCGTATAAAGAGAGTGATTGACTTTAATGTTCCATTTTATAAGGATAATTTAAATTAAATATTCGATTAAATACAGAGGGCATAAGAGCATATATAATGCTCATACACGCTGATGAGTCAGTATTCACCTTTAATACTTTCATATCAAGGCCTTGGTATTAAAAATACAGCAACATTGAAGTACGTGATTAAAAGGTTAAGGTTTAAACTCATGCTATACTTGGTGGAATAAGCGAAGATAATGCCCTCGAGGCCTATGTGATTCACCCTCGTTCTATAAAGACTGAATAATATATTAAGCTCTTGCAATATTAACTCAGAGACAAGTACGCCGACTAAGAATTATTCTGTTCGTTGATAACTTGTCAGTTCATCAATCTAAAGACTCAAGGAAGGAATACGAAAGATTAAACATAACACCTAAATTTAATGTTCCTTACAGTCCTCAGTTCAATGGAATGTAATTAAATTGGGGGTTATTGAAAGGACACTACAAGAAACTTCTACTCTATAAATTGATGCGCGATCTGAAGATAGATTCAGTAGATTTTCTTAAGAGTGCTGCTAAAAGAGTCAGCGATGATAATGATTTAGTAAGCTCTAGAGAAGGGAGACTTTGTGTTTATAAATAAATTTTAGATTTAAACGAATGAATAAAGTCACATTTTAAATTTGCCCGTAAAGGGATTTGGCTTCTCTTTCTTTTCTTCCTCTTAAGGCTCGCTTGGGCCTATGTTTCTTCTCTTAGTGCAGCTCCTACATCTATGTTCATCTAGTCTGGCTTTTATAAATCTTTGAAGAGTCTCTTACTAAATTCATCCTTTACTTGAGACTTTCTTTCTCTCTCTCTATTTAATTTGCTGCGCTCTTTCTTCAAGTATATAGCAGTACCAGGTTTATCTATAAAGTTAGAAGACTAAGCTTACTTGAGATGAAAGGATGCTTTTGAAGTTCCTACAGCCAGGTGTCACTTATTTTAATACCTTTTTTCTCTTTTTCTTCAGGAGAGATGCTGTAGCGTTTCTTATGAGCTTCTTAAATAATTTCATTAAAGTACTCAGCTTTCAGAGTTGCAAGAACACCAAAGAAGAAGTTTCTCTCTAGCAACATATTAAAGGGTGTAGCTTTGATGGAAGGTAGAGAGCTACGTCCGGATCACTCACAGCATCATCATATAGGTTTTTCACTGATATTTCAGGGTAGTTAGGTATCTCTATCATCCTAATTTCATTAGACTTAAAAGCTTTTTTCTCTTCAATCAGTAAGGCTTTTAAGAATGAGATTTTAGTTCCCTCCTAATTCGCAAGAACAATCCAAATATGGTTATTAAGTTAGTTATAAGTTAAAAATTACATTGCTATACCAAGTATCTGTAAAGGTCTTCTTTACTACCAAATTTTCTTATTAAATCTTGAGATTAAATTCTCTTCATTAAAAACCCCAAAACCCTTTCAGTAGTTTAATGGAATTTTTTATTGATAAAAGCAGACTATTAGTGCATACTTTATTAGGGATTTAATGTTTAAATATTAGCAATTTAAGTGAGTATATGCGAGGTTTTGGGTCAGTATATGACAGTGAGTATATAGATTAATTGTTTAAGGTACGTTATGGATGCGATGAATATGGTGATCAACTCAGACCTATTCTAATTATACATCTATAGCAAGGCTGCTCCATAAATCTCCTGCTACTGTAAGGTCTCACTGTCTATTACCATTGAATTTAAAGAGATAGCAACTTAATTCTATGCTGTTTCATCGCCAATTTCCTGAGCTTCACATCTCTGCTATGTCTAAAACTAACATAAATAAATAGAATGGAATATCTTACAAGACGATCAATCGTAAAAAGAGAGTGAGTGACTTTAATGTTCCATTTTAAAAGGATGATTGACTTAAATTATATATTCGATTAAATGCAAAGGTCTTAAGAGCATAATATAAAGCTCATACACGCTGATGAGGCAGTATTCACCTTTAATACCTCATATCAAGGCCTTGGTATTAAAAATACAGCAACATTGAAGTACATGATTAAAAGGTTAAGGTTTAAACTCATGCTATACTTGGTGGAATAAGCGAAGATAATGCCCTCGAGGCCTATGTAATTCACCCTCGTTCTATAAAGACTGAATAATATATTAAGCTCTTGCAATATTAACTCAGAGACAAGTACGCCGACTAAGAGATTATTCTGTTCGTTGATAACTTGTCAGTTCATCAATCTAAAGACTCAAGGAAGGAATACGAAAGATTAAACATAACACCTAAATTTAATGTTCCTTACAGTCCTCAGTTCAATGGAATGTAATTAAATTGGGGGTTATTGAAAGGACACTACAAGAAACTTCTACTCTATAAATTGATGCGCGATCTGAAGATAGATTCAGTAGATTTTCTTAAGAGTGCTGCTAAAAGAGTCAGCGATGATAATGATTTAGTAAGCTCTAGAGAAGGGAGACTTGTGTATATAAATAAGTTTTAGATTTAAACGAATGAATAAGTTCACATTTTAAATTTGCCCGTAAAGGGATTTGGCTTCTCTTTCTTTTCTTCCTCTTAAGGCTCGCTTGGGCCTATGTTTCTTCTCTTAGTGCAGCTCCTACATCTATGTTCATCTAGTCTGGCTTTTATAAATCTTTGAAGAGTCTCTTACTAAATTCATCCTTTACTTGAGACTTTCTTTCTCTCTCTCTATTTAATTTGCTGCGCTCTTTCTTCAAGTATATAGCAGTACCAGGTTTATCTATAAAGTTAGAAGACTAAGCTTACTTGAAATGAAAGGATGCTTTTGAAGTTCCTACAGCCAGGTGTCACTTATTTTAATACCTTGCTTCTCTTTTTCTTCAGGAGATGCTGAAGCGTTTCTTATGAGCTTCTTAAATAATTTCATTAAAGTACTCAGCTTTCAGAGTTGCAAGAACACCAAAGAAGAAGTTTCTCTCTAGCAACATATTAAAGGGTGTAGCTTTGATGGAAGGTAGAGAGCTACGTCCGGATCACTCACAGCATCATCATATAGGTTTTTCACTGATATTTCAGGGTAGTTAGGTATCTCTATCATCCTAATTTCATTAGACTTAAAAGCTTTTTTCTCTTCAATCAGTAAAGCTTTTAAAAATGAGATTTTAGTTCCCTCCTAAGTCGGCAGAACAATCCAAATATGGTTATTAAGTTAGTTATAAGTTAAAAATTACATTGCTATACCAAGTATCTGTAAAGGTCTTCTTTACTACCAAATTTTCTTATTAAATCTTGAGATTAAATTCTCTTCATAAAAACCCCAAAACCCTTTCAGTAGTTTAATGGAATTTTTTATTGATAAAAGCAGACTATTAGTGCATACTTTATTAGGGATTTAATGTTTAAATATTAGCAATTTAAGTGAGCATATGCGATGTTTTGGGTCAGTTTATGACAGTGAGTATATAGATTTATTGTTTAAGGTACGTTATGGATGCGATGAATATGGTGATCAACTCAGACCTATTCTTAATTATACATCTATAGCAAGGCTGCTCCATAAATATCCTGCTATGCTGCTGTTAGGTCTCACTGTCTATTACCATTGAATTTATAGAGATAGCAACTTAATTCTATGCTGTTTCATCGCCAATTTCCTGAGCTTCACATCTCTACTAAATCGAAAACTAACATAAATAAAAAGAACGGAATATCTTACAAGACAATCAATCGCAAAAAGAGAGTGAGTGACTTTAATGTTCCATTTAAAAAGGATGATTTAAATTATATATTCGATTAAATACAAAGGGCTTAAGAGCATAATATAAAGCTCATACACGCTGATAAGGCAGTATTCACCTTTAATACCTTCATATCAAGGCCTTGGTATAAAAAATACAGCAACATTGAAGTACATGATTAAAAGGTTAAGGTTTAAACTCATGCAATACTTGGTGGAATAAGCGAAGATAATGCCCTCGAGGCCTATGTGATTCACCCTCGTTCTATAAAGACTGAATAATATATTAAGCTCTTGCAATATTAACTCAGAGACAAGTACGCCGACTAAGAGATTATTCTGTTCGTTGATAACTTGTCAGTTCATCAATCTAAAGACTCAAGGAAGGAATACGAAAGATTAAACATAACACCTAAATTTAATGTTCCTTACAGTCCTCAGTTCAATGGAATGTAATTAAATTGGGGGTTATTGAAAGGACACTACAAGAAACTTCTACTCTATAAATTGATGCGCGATCTGAAGATAGATTCAGTAGATTTTCTTAAGAGTGCTGCTAAAAGAGTCAGCGATGATAATGATTTAGTAAGCTCTAGAGAAGGGAGACTTGTGTATATAAATAAGTTTTAGATTTAAGCGAATGAATAAGTTCACATTTTAAATTTGCCCGTAAAGGGATTTGGCTTCTCTTTCTTTTCTTCCTCTTAAGGCTCGCTTGGGCCTATGTTTCTTCTCTTAGTGCAGCTCCTACATCTATGTTCATCTAGTCTGGCTTTTATAAATCTTTGAAGAGTCTCTTACTAAATTCATCCTTTACTTGAGACTTTCTTTCTCTCTCTCTATTTAATTTGCTGCGCTCTTTCTTCAAGTATATAGCAGTACCAGGTTTATCTATAAAGTTAGAAGACTAAGCTTACTTGAAATGAAAGGATGCTTTTGAAGTTCCTACAGCCAGGTGTCACTTATTTTTAATACCTTGCTTTTCTTTTTCTTCAGGAGATGCTGAAGCGTTTCTTATGAGCTTCTTAAATAATTTCATTAAAGTACTCAGCTTTCAGAGTTGCAAGAACACCAAAGAAGAAGTTTCTCTCTAGCAACATATTAAAGGGTGTAGCTTTGATGGAAGGTAGAGAGCTACGTCCGGATCACTCACAGCATCATCATATAGGTTTTTCACTGATATTTCAGGGTAGTTAGGTATCTCTATCATCCTAATTTCATTAGACTTAAAAGCTTTTTTCTCTTCAATCAGCAATGCCTTTAAGAATGATATTTTTGTTCCCTCCTAAGTTGGCAGAACAATCCAAATATGGTTATTAAGTTAGTTATAAGTTAAAAATTACATTGCTATACCAAGTATCTGTAAAGGTCTTCTTTACTACCAAATTTTCTTATTAAATCTTGAGATTAAATTCTCTTCATTAAAACCCCAAAACCCTTTCAGTAGTTTAATGGAATTTTTTATTGATAAAAGCAGACTATTAGTGCATACTTTATTAGGGATTTAATGTTTAAATATTAGCAATTTAAGTGAGCATATGCGATGTTTTGGGTCAGTTTATGACAGTGAGTATATAGATTTATTGTTTAAGGTACGTTATGGATGCGATGAATATGGTGATCAACTCAGACCTATTCTTAATTATACATCTATAGCAAGGCTGCTCCATAAATCTCCTGCTATGCTGCTGTTAGGTCTCACTGTCTATTACCATTGAATTTATAGAGATAGCAACTTAATTCTATGCTGTTTCATCGCCAATTTCCTGAGCTTCACATCTCTGCTATGTCTAAAACTAACATAAATAAATAGAATGGAATATCTTACAAGACGATCAATCGTAAAAAGAGAGTGAGTGACTTTAATGTTCCATTTTAAAAGGATGATTGACTTAAATTATATATTCGATTAAATGCAAAGGGCTTAAGAGCATAATATAAAGCTCATACACGCTGATGAAGCAGTATTCACCTTTAATACCTTCATATCAAGGCCTTGGTATAAAAAATACAGAAACATTGAAGTACATGATTAAAAGGTTAAGGTGTAAACTCAAGCTATACTTAGTGGAATAAGCGAAGATAATGCCCTCGAGACCTATGTGATTCACCCTCGTTCTATAAAGACTGAATAATATATTAAGCTCTTGCAATATTAACTCAGAGACAAGTACGCCGACTAAGAGATTATTCTGTTCGTTGATAACTTGTCAGTTCATCAATCTAAAGACTCAAGGAAGGAATACGAAAGATTAAACATAACACCTAAATTTAATGTTCCTTACAGTCCTCAGTTCAATGGAATGTAATTAAATTGGGGGTTATTGAAAGGACACTACAAGAAACTTCTACTCTATAAATTG
Organism: Oxytricha trifallax; assembly: GCA_000711775.1. Classification (NCBI taxonomy): domain Eukaryota; phylum Ciliophora; class Spirotrichea; order Sporadotrichida; family Oxytrichidae; genus Oxytricha; species Oxytricha trifallax. The sequence continues at coordinate 17,876 of ARYC01004675.1, forward strand.
ATGCGCGATCTGAAGATAGATTCAGTAGATTTTCTTAAGAGTGCTGCTAAAAGAGTCAGCGATGATAATGATTTAGTAAGCTCTAGAGAAGGGAGACTTGTGTATATAAATAAGTTTAAGATTTAAACGAATGAAAAAGATCACATTTTAAATTTGCCCGTAAAGGGATTTGGCTTCTCTTTCTTTTCTTCCTCTTAAGGCTCGCTTGGGCCTATGTTTCTTCTCTTAGTGCAGCTCCTACATCTATGTTCATCTAGTCTGGCTTTTATAAATCTTTGAAGAGTCTCTTACTAAATTCATCCTTTACTTGAGACTTTCTTTCTCTCTCTCTATTTAATTTGCTGCGCTCTTTCTTCAAGTATATAGCAGTACCAGGTTTATCTATAAAGTTAGAAGACTAAGCTTACTTGAAATGAAAGGATGCTTTTGAAGTTCCTACAGCCAGGTGTCACTTATTTTTAATACCTTGCTTTTCTTTTTCTTCAGGAGATGCTGAAGCTTTCTTATGAGCTTCTTAAATAATTTCATTAAAGTACTCAGCTTTCAGAGTTGCAAGAACACCAAAGAAGAAGTTTCTCTCTAGCAACATATTAAAGGGTGTAGCTTTGATGGAAGGTAGAGAGCTACGTCCGGATCACTCACAGCATCATCATATAGGTTTTTCACTGATATTTCAGGGTAGTTAGGTATCTCTATCATCCTAATTTCATTAGACTTAAAAGCTTTTTTCTCTTCAATCAGTAAGGCTTTTAAGAATGAGATTTTAGTTCCCTCCTAAGTCGGCAAGAACAATCCAAATATGGTTATTAAGTTAGTTATAAGTTAAAAATTACATTGCTATACCAAGTATCTGTAAAGGTCTTCTTTACTACCAAATTTTCTTATTAAATCTTGAGATTAAATTCTCTTCATTAAAAACCCCAAAACCCTTTCAGTAGTTTAATGGAATTTTTTATTGATAAAAGCAGACTATTAGTGCATACTTTATTAGGGATTTAATGTTTAAATATTAGCAATTTAAGTGAGTATATGCGATGTTTTGGTCAGTTTATGACAGTGAGTATATAGATTTATTGTTTAAGGTACGTTATGGATGCGATGAATATAGTGATCAACTCAGACCTATTCTTAATTATACATCTATAGCAAGGCTGCTCCATAAATCGCCTGCTTCTGTTAGGTCTCACTGTCTATTACCATTGAACTTAAAGAGATAGCAACTTAATTCTATGCTGTTTATCGCCAATTTCCTGAGCTCACATATCTGCTTAATCCATAGCTAACATATATAAAAAGAATGGAATATCTTACAAGACAGCAATAGTAAAAGAGAGTGATTGACTTTATGTTCCATTTTATAAGGATAATTTAAATTAAATATTAGATTAAATGCAGAGGGCTTAAGAGCATAATATAATGCTCATACACGCTGATGAGTCAGTATTCACCTTTAATACTTTCATATCAAGGCCTTGGTATTAAAAATACAGCAACATTGAAGTACGTGATTAAAAGGTTAAGGTTTAAACTCATGCTATACTTGGTGGAATAAGCGAAGATAATGCCCTCGAGGCCTATGTGATTCACCCTCGTTCTATAAAGACTGAATAATATATTAAGCTCTTGCAATATTAACTCAGAGACAAGTACGCCGACTAAGAGATTATTCTGTTCGTTGATAACTTGTCAGTTCATCAATCTAAAGACTCAAGGAAGGAATACGAAAGATTAAACATAACACCTAAATTTAATGTTCCTTACAGTCCTCAGTTCAATGGAATGTAATTAAATTGGGGGTTATTGAAAGGACACTACAAGAAACTTCTACTCTATAAATTGATGCGCGATCTGAAGATAGATTCAGTAGATTTTCTTAAGAGTGCTGCTAAAAGAGTCAGCGATGATAATGATTTAGTAAGCTCTAGAAGAGATTTTGTGTTTATAAATAAGTATTAGATTTAAACGAATGAATAAATTCACATTTTAAATTTGCCCGTAAAGGGATTTGGCTTCTCTTTCTTTTCTTCCTCTTAAGGCTCGCTTGGGCCTATGTTTCTTCTCTTAGTGCAGCTCCTACATCTATGTTCATCTAGTCTGGCTTTTATAAATCTTTGAAGAGTCTCTTACTAAATTCATCCTTTACTTGAGACTTTCTTTCTCTCTCTCTATTTAATTTGCTGCGCTCTTTCTTCAAGTATATAGCAGTACCAGGTTTATCTATAAAGTTAGAAGACTAAGCTTACTTGAGATGAAGGATGCTTTTAAAGTTCCTACAGCCAGGTATCACTTATCCTAATACCTTGCTTCTCTTTTTCTTCAGGAGAGATGCTGAGCGTTTCTTATGAGCTTCTTAAATAATTTCATTAAAGTACTCAGCTTTCAGAGTTGCAAGAACACCAAAGAAGAAGTTTCTCTCTAGCAACATATTAAAGGGTGTAGCTTTGATGGAAGGTAGAGAGCTACGTCCGGATCACTCACAGCATCATCATATAGGTTTTTCACTGATATTTCAGGGTAGTTAGGTATCTCTATCATCCTAATTTCATTAGACTTAAAAGCTTTTTTCTCTTCAATCAGTAAGGCTTTTAAAAATGAGATTTTAGTTCCCTCCTAAGTCGGCAAACAATCCAAATATGGTTATTAAGTTAGTTATAAGTTAAAAATTACATTGCTATACCAAGTATCTGTAAAGGTCTTCTTTACTACCAAATTTTCTTATTAAATCTTGAGATTAAATTCTCTTCATTAAAAACCCCAAAACCCTTTCAGTAGTTTAATGGAATTTTTTATTGATAAAAGCAGACTATTAGTGCATACTTTATTAGGGATTTAATGTTTAAATATTAGCAATTTAAGTGAGTATATGCGATGTTTTGGGTCAGTTTATGACAGTGAGTATATAGATTTATTGTTTAAGGTACGTTATGGATGCGATGAATATGGTGATCAACTCAGACCTATTCTTAATTATACATCTATAGCAAGGCTGCTCCATAAATATCCTGCTATGCTGCTGTTAGGTCTCACTGTCTATTACCATTGAATTTATAGAGATAGCAACTTAATTCTATGCTGTTTCATCGCCAATTTCCTGAGCTTCACATCTCTGCTAATCGATAGCTTACATATATAAAAATGGAATATCTTACAAGAAAGTCAATCGCATAAATAGAGTGATTGACTTTAATGTTCCATTTTATAAGATTAACTTTAAATTATATATCTTATCAAATGCAGAGGGCTTAAGAGCTTAATTAATGCTCATACACGCTGATGAGTCAGTATTCACCTTTAATACTTTCATATCAAGGCCTTGGTATTAAAAATACAGCAACATTGAAGTACGTGATTAAAAGGTTAAGGTTTAAACTCATGCTATACTTGGTGGAATAAGCGAAGATAATGCCCTCGAGGCCTATGTGATTCACCCTCGTTCTATAAAGACTGAATAATATATTAAGCTCTTGCAATATTAACTCAGAGACAAGTACGCCGACTAAGAGATTATTCTGTTCGTTGATAACTTGTCAGTTCATCAATCTAAAGACTCAAGGAAGGAATACGAAAGATTAAACATAACACCTAAATTTAATGTTCCTTACAGTCCTCAGTTCAATGGAATGTAATTAAATTGGGGGTTATTGAAAGGACACTACAAGAAACTTCTACTCTATAAATTGATGCGCGATCTGAAGATAGATTCAGTAGATTTTCTTAAGAGTGCTGCTAAAAGAGTCAGCGATGATAATGATTTAGTAAGCTCTAGAGAAGGGAGACTTTGTGTTTATAAATAAGTTTTAGATTTAAACGAATGAATAAGTTCACATTTTAAATTTGCCCGTAAAGGGATTTGGCTTCTCTTTCTTTTCTTCCTCTTAAGGCTCGCTTGGGCCTATGTTTCTTCTCTTAGTGCAGCTCCTACATCTATGTTCATCTAGTCTGGCTTTTATAAATCTTTGAAGAGTCTCTTACTAAATTCATCCTTTACTTGAGACTTTCTTTCTCTCTCTCTATTTAATTTGCTGCGCTCTTTCTTCAAGTATATAGCAGTACCAGGTTTATCTATAAAGTTAGAAGACTAAGCTTACTTGAGATGAAAGGATGCTTTTAAAGTTGCTACAGCCAGGTATCACTTATTTTAATACCTTGCTTCTCTTTTTCTTCAGGAGAGATGCTGAAGCGTTTCTTATGAGCTTCTTAAATAATTTCATTAAAGTACTCAGCTTTCAGAGTTGCAAGAACACCAAAGAAGAAGTTTCTCTCTAGCAACATATTAAAGGGTGTAGCTTTGATGGAAGGTAGAGAGCTACGTCCGGATCACTCACAGCATCATCATATAGGTTTTTCACTGATATTTCAGGGTAGTTAGGTATCTCTATCATCCTAATTTCATTAGACTTAAAAGCTTTTTTCTCTTCAATCAGTAAGGCTTTTATAAATGAGATTTTAGTTCCCTCGTAAGTCGGCCAAGAACAATCCAAATATGGTTATTAAGTTAGTTATAAGTTAAAAATTACATTGCTATACCAAGTATCTGTAAAGGTCTTCTTTACTACCAAATTTTCTTATTAAATCTTGAGATTAAATTCTCTTCATTAAAAACCCCAAAACCCTTTCAGTAGTTTAATGGAATTTTTTATTGATAAAAGCAGACTATTAGTGCATACTTTATTAGGGATTTAATGTTTAAATATTAGCAATTTAAGTGAGTATATGCGATGTTTTGGGTCAGTTTATGACAGTGAGTATATAGATTTATTGTTTAAGGTACGTTATGGATGCGATGAATATGGTGATCAACTCAGACCTATTCTTAATTATACATCTATAGCAAGGCTGCTCCATAAATCTCCTGCTATGCTGCTGTTAGGTCTCACTGTCTATTACCATTGAATTTATAGAGATAGCAACTTAATTCTATGCTGTTTCATCGCCAATTTCCTGAGCTTCACATCTCTGCTATGTCTAAAACTAACATAAATAAATAGAATGGAATATCTTACAAGACGATCAATCGTAAAAAGAGAGTGATTGACTTTAATGTTCCATTTTATAAGGATAATTTAAATTATATATTCAATTAAATGCAGAGGTCTTAAGAACATAATACAAAGTTCATACACGCTGATGAAGCTGCATTTACATACAATACCTTTATATCAAGGTCTTGGTACAAGAGGTATAGTAATATAGAAGTATATGATTAAAAGTTAAGGTTTAAACTCATGTCATTCTTGGTGGAATAAGTGAAGATAGTGGCCTCGAGACTTATGTTATTCAACCTCGTTCTATAAAGACTGAATATTATAAAAAGTTCTTGCAATAACTCAGAGACTAGTACGCTGACTAAGAGATTATTCTATTCGTTGATAACTTGTCAGTTCATAAAACTAAAGACTAGGGGAAGGAATACGAAAGATTAAACATAACACCTGTATTTAATGTTCCTTATAGTCTTTACTTCAATGGAATTGAATTATACTAGGGGTTATTGAAAGGCCACTACAAGAAACTTCTACTCTATCACTTTATGCAACACTTAAAGATAGATACAGTAGATTTTATTTAGAGTGCTGCTAAAAGAGTCAGCGATGATATAGCAAAAGTATGCGCAAGAGAAGGGAGATTTTGTGTATATAAATAAGTTTTAGATTTAAGCGAATGAATAAGTTCACATATTCAATTTGCCCGTAAAGGGATTTGG
>ARYC01004676.1:0-12847 GCA_000711775.1 Oxytricha trifallax
ACTTAAATAACCAAATAGATTGTTGTTTAGATGGCGCCGTTACCAAATCAACTTTAAAACACGAGGTCTCAATAATTAAGATCAAAATCACTTATAATTACAGTCCAGAACAAATAACTAGTTAAATGGTATCTTAAATTTATACAATTCCTTCATTATCTGGTGATCGCGTTCAAAGGATATGTATCAAATGATTCATTAGTGAACATAAATTAATGCTATTTAAGTAATTTATATTATGCTCATTTAAATTAATAAATGGTAGATAATTAGCATCACCGAGAGTTGTATTATCAGATTATATTCTAGAAACTTAAATCTTTGGTCTTCAAACAGCAGGTCAAATATTAGGATCATTATTTTACAACTGGAAGTTTATTGGAGACTTCCTTATTTTTTATAGCAATATTTAACCTTATAAACCTGAAATAAACCCAAGAATGTTTAAATCCCCAGTATTAATTTCTGTAAAGCATTAAATAATAATAATAACCCAAGAATAATAATTTTACATAAAATATATTTGTGATCCAATTAAGTACATGAAGCCCAAATATTTAATTTTAACCAGAATAAATTTAAAAATTCGCCGAATCATAGGTGACTTAATCACAAGTTAGAGCCGAAGTCACACTTTAAGATTTAAATCCTATAGATATTCTTAGATCTATCTAAGATTAATAAGTTTTAGAAGAAGTACAATAAATTATAGAAGAAGTTAGAATTAAAAATATGAAAAAAATATCGATTATAAACCCAACTTGAAGAAGAATCAATAATTCAAGCTTTAATTTCTCAGTACCTAATTCTAATCTACAATACTTTTGGTGAATAGCTAGTGATATTGATAACTGAATTTTTAGATATAAATAAATACCTTGATTTTAAATAAGTATTTTATAGTAAACTGGTAATACTGGAACTTTCAAATTCCTCCAAAAATTATTATATCTATTTTAGGATTATGAGTTTAAAAGCTTGAATTTTTTAATATAATTTCTATATAAACGGCTAGACATATTTTGATTAATTGCCTAAATTAATTAAAGACAAGTTATAGATGTTGATGGATTTAAAACTTAAGATTAGGATACTACAGATATTAATATGTAACGAGTAACGAGTTACTATCAAAGAAGTGTCTAGCCAATATTGTAATTGTGCAGTTTATTTATTAAAAAATTATGCCAAAAAAAATTTTTCCTGTTTTATCTCATATTTTGATATTGTTGATTTAAAATAAAATGTAAGCGACTAAGTGTGAGAGTAAATGTATATAACTCCTAATATGTATGAATTTTTTGTTGATTTTAGCTATATTTTCGTCTTATTTATTAGAAGATCTTAAAAATAATTTTAGAGCTGTGAGAACTGTATTTAAGAGTCTAATTTGGGTTATCACTCATAATAAAATTGTAATATAAAAAATATATTATTATTAAAGGAAAAAACTCTTACTAAACACGATGAAGACTAAATGTAATCATAAGAAGAAAACAATGAAGACTTTTAAATTATTTCAACATCTATACAATGATATTTTGGAGATTTTGTACTAACTGTAAATCGTAAGTGTATAAGAGAACCTTTAAAACACACTGAAGAGATAGTTTATAGGGATTATATAAAAAGTAACTAAATAATTCTAAAGAGATATATATAAAAGACCCAAAGAGGTTAAAAGATAAGAATTATAAATTAATAGTTCTCTTTAAAGTGAAAATATTGATGTAAAATATACTCTATTTATTCAATTAGCTAAAATCTTAATGATTAGCGAGAATATACAAATTTAAGATCAACATTCTTTGCTAAATAATATGCATATAACTTCTCTAAAAGCCTAACATTCTGATATCAGTTTTTCATGTATTGAGAATGTTTCTTATATGCAATCTCCCCGATCAGTTACTTCAGGTTCTCATGGCTCTCAATTAAATCATGCTCCTTTTTAATAAATTCCCAGTGATTGAAAAATCTCTTAGTTTGCTATTTCATGATTGAGACTTGAAATAAGATAAAAACCTTCTTGCACTAATGAATCCAATAACAAGGCAAAAGTCCCTAAACCCAAGTTTTACCAAATGCTGTTGGCATCAGATTTATATGCTATTCTGCTAATGACTCAAAGTTATTGCAGCTAGTGTTGGTTAATAAATTTAAAGCTTGAAATTCTGGCATATATCCTCCATTTGAATGAGCATCTGTAGATCTCATCATTATGTGCTTAATGATCATCTCTCGCAGTCTTAAAGAGCTCCTACCAAAGATCCTAACTTTTGCACTTAATATCTGATTAGTCTCTAATATTTAATGAACAGGATTGCAGCTTATTGAGTTCTCTCGTCCACAGAATCTCATCATAATTAAAAATAGACTCTAATTATTCAATCTCATAGTCCTTTATAGTTTGAAGGACCAGAACAAGCAGCTCTAATTGAAGGTTTATGTGCGAACGCTTACAAATTATTGATAAAAGTGCCCTCCTCTATGAAAAAATACCTATGAGCTAGCTTAGATTACTGGATGAATCCTGATTAACTTTTGAAATTGAAATCATAGCAATCATGTTCTCTATGAAAAGTGTATTAATATTTTAATTGTTGGTATGAAGTCACTATAGAGAAATTTTCTCTGCATTTTATTATCAGCCAAGCTTCATTCTCATTGAACCCATTCTTGACAAGAAATTATTGAAAAATGCTAATGATCTCTGGGGAAGAGATAGATTTTAATGATGATAGGAAGTTCAGTTCCAACTAAGCCCATTGCCATTGGCTTATTGACATCCTTAAGATGTCGATTTATTGACGATGCCATAATGGCTAACACGATTTTCTCTGCCTCATTAAATATTTGAGTATCGGTGCTGTATTTTAAATTTAGGAAGAGAGTGTGAATGAGAACTTGACCCTCTAGTGATAATTATTTTATGATGGAAGAAGCTGCCAAATGAAACTTAAGGATCTGTGATTGGGAGTAATTTTAGTGTTCTATTTCAATTTGCTTGATCTCTCTAGCGGTAAAAGTTCAATTATATGCTTTTATTGATGGGAAAGCTAAGCCTCAACACTATTATTATAGAATTCTCTATCTGAGATTGGATACTCATTCAACTTTTTGAACTATTTTTAGCTGAAAATCATCATCAAGGTCTGAAAATGATGGATAACGAAGAGCGATAGCTTAGAGACGTCTAAAGCTTAACTAGGTTATTGAGAGCTCTCGTTAGAGGATTTAATTCCAGACTTGGAGAAACCTTTGTTGATTAGAGCTTACAACTCTATGGAAGATCCTCTTATTTTTAAATGTGATGCTTCCTTAATCTTTTATTCAAGCAAAGCTCTTTTTAAAGATTATCTCTTTACTCGGATAAAATTTTTCACATAATCTAGTTCATTCAGTGAATATTCGGACAGCTTTGGATGGTCTTGAATGTCCTTGTAATCTTTTTGAAAGTTATTGGTGATCACACCAGGGTCCTTTAAGACTCAGGACATAGTTCCTTGGTATCTGATCGATCATAATACTTTTCGAACTTATCATAAGATTGTTTACTTCTAGTCCAATCTTCCTTGAATCGAGATTTCAAATCTCTTTTATTTAGATCAGGCCATGGTTTTTCTTTATAAGACAGCAGAGATTTGGTTGATGATAGTTTAGTTTGATAAAGAGAATCATCGCTGTTGTAGATTGAACTTTGATAGGCGCTCATTTTAAAATTATGAATCTGTTATTTTTAAACTTAAGAAACTTTTGATTTAAATTACTTAATTTTGAATTTAGACATCACTACCAAATTTGATAATATAATGAGAAGGAGTAAATCAAAAAATTGATAATAAAAATTTTTCCAAAAAAAATTAACAAAAACAAGCAAAAAGTTTAATTAATTATAAAAAAAAATTATATAAATCACAAAAAATTACCCCAATATTTTTGGGGAGAAAATCACAGTAGCCCTATTTCTTTTTGGAAAATAAATACTCATTTAGATCTTACCACATTCACAATAATCATTTCGAATGTGATTGCTGTATTTCTTATAGTAAAGGTGATTAATAATTTTGTATTTTTAATAGGCTATATACAATATCATTTATGGAGATCTTTTCTCAGAATAGATCACACCAGCAATTTCAGATGAGTGACAGTCAAGCTGATGAGAGCATATTGAAGATTACAAACCACGAATTTAGAGGAAAGTTCAAGTCCAAATTTTACTTCTACACCTATTTAACTGAGATTCGTAAAAGTAACTGCTCCTGACATTTATTAACTAAATGCCGCTGATTGAGGGTATCAACAGGGAATACCTCCGACTTATTTTCAATGAAAACAAGAGGCTTCTGAAAATGGATCAGATCAAGATGGTGAAGATTCCTAAGTATGATGAACTTTCAGTAAGGCAGCTATATTTGAAAGTGTAGGACTGTTAAGAGCTGAGCATATACCTACCTGATATGTCAGAGAAAGCCAAGTTTATTGACAGGCAATACTTCTTCAACGTATCAATACAATCCAGCCCGATTATCTCTCACAAATCATCAACAAGTCAAAGGTGGGCAGGAACAGCGTTGATGGACAAGGTCAAAAGAATGACTACATACTCATATCTGACGATTGGTTCTCACAACTACCCAGCCATACTATTATCTCAAGTATCTTACCCTACCTCTAACTTATTAATAATTAGAAAAATCGGGGAGGACTATGCATCTCTTGAAGCTTCTACTAAACTAATGAAGGCAAAAATACTTAAGCAATCGCCTCCCAAAGTTTTGTCCCTCAAACGATTCAGAGGAATAGTGCATTCAATGATCTAAAAATTAATTAAAATTATTATTTTGACTACTCTTTTTAAAAATAAATTATTAAAAATATTATTTAATTGTTAATAACATAATTCACCATTAAATACCAAAATTGTTCTGACTATTTAAAAAAATGAAAGCTTTGTTATAATTATAAATCAAGTTAGATGTAAGAGTCATGAATATTCTAAAATTATTTAATATGCAAATAGTTTTTTGACTTCCTTTAAAAAATTCTAATGTGGTACAATTGACTATCTGAAATCCTGTTAATTAAGTTTAATGTAATATTCATGATTTATATTATCACTTTAACACTTTTGCTGATTATATATAGAAATATAATAATCTATTAAGTGTAAAAAGTGATTCAAGAGTTGCTACAATAAAATTTTTTAATCCGCAAAAAATGCTATTTAAGATGCTTAGAATATGTTTCTAAAATTCAATTTAGATATAATAAATCATTAAAGAGATTAAAAAAATATAATACATGAGGTTAATTTAAAATTTTAATATTTATATAAGAATCACTGCATTCTTTTTAATATAACAGAATATTGAGTAAAGGTTAAAAAATTATTGTTTACATTAAACTTAAAACGATTATGAATTGATGGTTCTTACGATATACTATATTATACAATGTTAATTAAAATTAATATGTAAATCCATTGCTAAGTTGATCTAACTTAGCAACAGTCTCTAAATATTATTATAATTAAATATTTTAAAATGGGCATATTTTCTAATTAGAAAATAATAGAGGGATTCTTCCACGAGAAAAGGAACCAGACAAAGCGATAGATCTTGGCTCATGGAGATAAACATCACAATCTTTGAGTCCTAATCAGACGCTGTTACCATGAACAACAATGATATGAGATTTAACATATGAGCTTTAATTACACTAAATTTAAATTAGCATCAATAATTAAACTTATTCATTTTTTCTCTATAACACCATCATCCACACTGCAGAATGCTTATTTCAAAACTTGTTTTGCATCAAACTTCTCAACCTATCCGACGATCTTTGTCTTGATTTTCTTGAACTAGTTTTTTAGAACTGAAAAGTAAATTTCTATAGGGTTGTATTTTAGAGAGTATGGTGAGTAAATATGAGAGTGATGACTAACTCCTCTGTCAAAGCTATGATCTTTTTGCTGTGGTGCACTCTAAGGTTGTCTAGAACTTCAGCAAGTCTACTTTTTAAATTCTTTTCATGAAGTCCTATGACGAAGTCATTAAACTTTTCAATGTCCACTGATGTCTCATAAGTATAGTAAATTTCCAGACCTTTGACAGGAGATACTCCAGCAATCACAGCAATACTCTTGGTGAATTATAGCTTGTCTTTCACATCAATATTAAAATTCATATTGCTGTTCTCTTGCTTGAGATTAGTAGAGTAAGTAAACATTACCTCGTCGATAAATACTACTTTCCTTCCTTTTGATAGAGAATTAATTAACTTGCTTCTCATCTCTTAAAATAGATCTGGCATCTTTAGTGTCTAAACAGGGCTCATGTACTTGCCCACACTAATGAACTTCTTTTAATATCTCGCCCCTTATAAATTTTAGAAAGCTTAGAGGGTGAAATTCTAAACTCTGGAAACCTTCTATGGAACATATATCTTCCACAAAGTTATTCAAGCTTAAAGCTACAAAGTTCTCTAGTTTGTAAGAAATTCAACTTTGTCATATGATAACTTCCCAATTTTTTCAGTATCATATTGAGCATTTACATTTTAACTTCTTTGTTTGTAAATCTTTTTGACCATTGAAAGTGGAATGTTAGTAAGACCACATAATAATGAGTAACTGAGAAAGATTGCTGAAATTTTTGTTTAATCTAGGCATCTGAACCTGAGAAAAGTTATATATTCCTGTCACTTGATATAGTTCCTAGAATATTCATCTTACTAAGCTTGTTGTTGTGAGTTATTGGAGGTTATTTATATTTTTAATTTGAATTTTAAAATTATTTATCGATCACTCAATTGATCATTTTGAGGCAGGCAATACTGAGATAGTAAGCATTCTGTTTATAAATGTATATTATTGTGTCAAGAAAATTAGTAGTTTTTGTATTGTGGACGTCGAAAATAAGGTAAGTCTAATTTCACATATATTACAATAGGGCTGGAAGATAAGAAATTTTAAAAGGCTCTGGAATTATTTTGAGTTTAAACTTTAGTTTTTTGGGATTCCATGGAACAAAAGTTTGCTTCTTTCTTTAACATTCGTCTTACTATCAACTATTTTATTCAAGATCCTTCTGCTACTCATTTACATACCCAAGGAATTTATGAGGTATCCACAACAATTCCATACTCTTATTACTTGTCGAATACCTGCAATACCCAGCGATACCTGTAATCCCTGCAATGCATGTGTTACCTGCAATACCTGCGTTACCTGCAGCTTTTTAAACATTAATGTCCTTAAATGAAGCTCGCATTAATCTAGGTCATGAAGCTTCTTTAGAATCAAGACAAGTTGAAATAAGAGCACAAATCCTATGCATTAAATACTTACTGTTTTTTTTAATCATAATCATGTTTTAGTAAGACTCGTTCAATGCCTATCTGCTTCTTTTTTATTGAACACTTACTTATCATTCAAATAGGTGCTTTGGTTTAAATTGAGCATAATATATATATGTGGAAGTTCAGATGAGGTGAGACGGTGAAAAAAGAAGACTAATAAAAAGATTAATTAACTTTCAAAAGAGATTCTAAAGTGATTCGCAAAGATGATATGACGAACAATATCTCAAGCACGGAGTCATTCAATTGATCAAAGCAATCTTAAAAAAGGTAAAATACATATACAGTTATTAATACAATGTATGGGCGATGAGGTGCTTATTTTGACATGTATGTAGCCTGAGGCTATTAGTTCCCATGCCTTTGTGATAGTAGGCCTCGACTATATTGAATGAATATGATTTATTGATTATTATTTATTTATCTTCAAATTTAAAAATATAGACTAAATGTAATTCATAAGATTCATTAAAGTAAAAGATCATGAAAATTGTTTAAATCAGTAACTTATGCATATTAAGACAAATCAACCTCCGAACATAGCAGAATTATTTTGATTTCCTTTTCAGTTTGTAAAACTACTCAACCATCTCGTGCTTTTGTAGACGTTATATAATATTAAAGCGTTTCAAATATAGATATTAGAAGATTTCCAACTGCTTAATGAAGAAGAGAAGTGCTTAGATATACTTTCTATACTATTTTCATTTATAATAGTATGATTTTTAGAAGGTGGCATTTTAGATGGATTACCAGTTTAACCAAATTTGCTAAATCTAACAAATCCCCAACCATCAGTAGATTTTGATCCACCAAACGATCCAAAATACTAAGAATTATAAATATTAAAGAAGAAAATTAACACTAATTAATTTATAATAATAATCTACTTATAATATTATAATATTACCAGCTAGAATAAACATAAAAGAAAATAAGAACTAATTTATACAATTTATTAAATTATAAATCATGACGTTTCTTCCTCTTTTTCTTCCTATACTTCATAATTAAATCATTAAATTTATTTGATACATTTTTAAGTCTATTTTGCAAAAATCTTTGTGCTCTGTCTACAAAAATTCTGATATCTTTAAATCACTATCCTTTCCAGTTAATGCTATTTTGATCAATTTTTATTCTTTATATTATGAGATATTTTCATCTGCTTTTAATACTTTGATTTTTTGTCTAAACTTATTTTAACCATATAAAATATAACCTTGCATATATAAACATATGATATAAGAATATTTTGAATTTACTTGTAGGTTTTTTCATATCATTATAATATTAGTAGAAGTAGTAGTAAATAACTAAAGGTAAATTAATAATAACATAGAATAAAAATCAGAAACATAATTAGTGAAATCCGAGTTTTCTAAAATTTCATCAATTCTATCTCATGAGACACTCTTCTAATTGAATATTTAAGCATAATGAATCTAATCTAGTTTACTTACGTTATACATCATCTCCTGCTTTTTTATATTCAAGGATTATGAAAAACGTTTGTCATTCAACATTAATTTGACAAAGTTAAAATTCTAAAGTCATGAATATCTTCCAATTCCAAGTGCTATGCCTCCAAATCTTGCTATCTATTTTTAGTTATTTCCATTCTTATTTCTAAAATACATCTTTAATATGCTCAACTTAGATATATCTTCAAGGATTATGAAAAACGTTTGTCATTCAACATGAATTTGGCCAAGTAAAAATTCTAAAGTCATGAAAATCTTCAAATTCCTAGTGCTAAGCCTCAAAAATTTGCTATCTATTTTTAGTTATTTCCATTCTTATTACTAAAATACATCTATAATCATGGTCAACTTAGATATCTCTTCAAGGATTATGAAAAACGTTTGTCATTCAACATGAATTTGACCAAGTAAAAAGTCTAAAGTCATGAAAATCTTTAAATTCCTAGTGCTAAGCCTCAAAAACTTTCAATCTATTTTTAGTTATTTCCATTCTTATTACTAAAATACATCTATAATATGCTCAACTTAGATATATCTTCAAGGATTATGAAAAACGTTTGTCATTCAACATGAATTTGACCAAGTAAAAATTCTAAAGTCATGAAAATCTTCAAATTCCTAGTGCTAAGCCTCAAAAAATTGCTATCTATAATTAATTATTTCCATTCTTATTACTAAATTACCTCATTAAATATGCACAACTTAGATATATCTTCAAGGATTATAAAAAAAGTTTGTCATTCAACATGAATTTGACAAAGTAAAAATTCTAAAGTCATGAAAATCTTCAAATTCCTAGTGCTAAGCCTCAAAAAATTGGTATCTATAATTCATTATTTCCATTCTTATTACTAAATTACCTCTTTAAATATGGACAACTTAGATTTCTCTTCAAGGATTATAAAAAAAGTTTGTCATTCAGCATGATTTTGACAAAGTTAAAATTCTAAAGTCATGAAAACCTTCCAATTCCAAATGCTATGCCTCCAAATCTTGCTATCTATTTTTAGTTATTTCCATTCTTATTTCTAAATTACCTCATTATATATGCACAACTTAGATATCTCTTCAAGGATTATGAAAAACATTTGTCATCAACATGAATTTGGCCAAGTAAAAATTCTAAAGTCATGAAAATCTTCAAATTCCAAGTGCTAAGCCTCCAAATCTTTCTATCTATTTTTAGTTATTTCCATTCTTTTTTACTAAATTACCTCTTTAAATATGGTCAACTTAGATTTCTCTTCAAGGATTATGAAAAACGTTTGTCATTCAACATGAATTTGGCCAAGTAAAAATTCTAAAGTCATGAAAATCTTCAAATTCCTAGTGCTAAGCCTCAAAAAATTGGTATCTATAATTCATTATTTCCATTCTTATTACTA
The DNA here is from genome assembly GCA_000711775.1 of Oxytricha trifallax. Taxonomy (NCBI): domain Eukaryota; phylum Ciliophora; class Spirotrichea; order Sporadotrichida; family Oxytrichidae; genus Oxytricha; species Oxytricha trifallax. Next base: position 10,238 of record ARYC01004676.1, read on the forward strand.
AATTACCTCTTTAAATATGGACAACTTAGATTTCTCTTCAAGGATTATAAAAAAAGTTTGTCATTCAGCATGATTTTGACAAAGTTAAAATTCTAAAGTCATGAAAACCTTCCAATTCCAAATGCTATGCCTCCAAATCTTGCTATCTATTTTTAGTTATTTCCATTCTTATTTCTAAATTACCTCATTATATATGCACAACTTAGATATCTCTTCAAGGATTATGAAAAACATTTGTCATCAACATGAATTTGGCCAAGTAAAAATTCTAAAGTCATGAAAATCTTCAAATTCCAAGTGCTAAGCCTCCAAATCTTTCTATCTATTTTTAGTTATTTCCATTCTTTTTTACTAAATTACCTCTTTAAATATGGTCAACTTAGATTTCTCTTCAAGGATTATGAAAAACGTTTGTCATTCAACATGAATTTGGCCAAGTAAAAATTCTAAAGTCATGAAAATCTTCAAATTCCTAGTGCTAAGCCTCAAAAATTTGCTATCTATTTTTAGTTATTTCCATTCTTATTACTAAAATACATCTATAATCATGGTCAACTTAGATATCTCTTCAAGGATTATGAAAAATGTTTGTCATTCAACATGAATTTGACCAAGTAAAAATTCTAAAAGTCATGAAAAATCTTTCAAATTCGCTAGTGCTATAGCCTCAAGAATCTTGCTATCTATTTTTAGGTTATTTCCATTCTTATTACTAAAATACATCTATAATCATGGTCAACTTAGATATCTCTTCAAGGATTATGAAAAATGTTTGTCATTCAACATGAATTTGACCAAGTAAAAATTCTAAAGTCATGAAAATCTTTAAATTCCTAGTGCTAAGCCTCAAAATCTTTCTATCTATTTTTAGTTATTTCCATTCTTTTTTACTAAATTACCTCTTTAAATATGGTCAACTTAGATTTCTCTTCAAGGATTATGAAAAACGTTTGTCATTCAACATGAATTTGGCCAAGTAAAAATTCTAAAGTCATGAAAATCTTCAAATTCCTAGTGCTAAGCCTCAAAAAATTGGTATCTATAATTCATTATTTCCATTCTTATTACTAAATTACCTCTTTAAATATGGACAACTTAGATTTCTCTTCAAGGATTATAAAAAAAGTTTGTCATTCAGCATGATTTTGACAAAGTTAAAATTCTAAAGTCATGAAAACCTTCCAATTCCAAATGCTATGCCTCCAAATCTTGCTATCTATTTTTAGTTATTTCCATTCTTATTTCTAAATTACCTCATTATATATGCACAACTTAGATATCTCTTCAAGGATTATGAAAAACGTTTGTCATTCAAAATGATTTTGGCCAAGTAAAAATTCTAAAGTCATGAAATTTTTCAAATTCCAAGTGCTAAGCCTCCAAATCTTTCTATCTATTTTTAGTTATTTCCATTCTTATTTCTAAATTACCTCATTATATATGCTCAACTATGTTTTCTCTTCAAGGATTATGAAAAACGTTTGTCTTTTAACATGAATTTGGCCAAGTAAAAATTCTAAAGTCATGAAAATCTTCAAATTCCTAGTGTTAAGCCTCAAAAATTTGCTTTCTTTTTTTAGTTATTTCCATTCTTATTACTAAAATACATCTTTAATCATGGTCAACTTAGATATCTCTTCAAGGATTATGAAAAACGTTTGTCATTTAACATGAATTTGGCCAAGTAAAAATTCTAAAGTCATGAAAATCTTCAAATTCCTAGTGCTAAGCTCAAATATTTGCTATCTATTTTTAGTTATTTATATTCTTATTACTAAAATACATCTTTAAAAATGCTCAACTTAGAAGTCTCTTCAAGGATTATGAAAAAATATTTGTCATTCAACATGATGGCCATGTTAAAAATTCTAAAGTCATGAAAATCTTTAAATTCCTAGTGCTAAGCCTCAAAATCTTTCTATCTATTTTTAGTTATTTCCATTCTTATTTCTAAATTACCTCATTTAATATGCTCAACTTAGATATATCTTCAAGGATTATGAAAAACGTTTGTCATTCAACATGAATTTGGCCAAGTAAAAATTCTAAAGTCATGAAAATCTTCAAATTCCAAGTGCTAAGCCTCCAAATCTTTCTATCTATTTTTAGTTATTTCCATTCTTATTTCTAAATTACCTCATTATATATGCTCAACTATGTTTTCTCTTCAAGGATTATGAAAAACGTTTGTCTTTTAACATGAATTTGGCCAAGTAAAAATTCTAAAGTCATGAAAATCTTCAAATTCCTAGTGTTAAGCCTCAAAAATTTGCTTTCTTTTTTTAGTTATTTCCATTCTTATTACTAAAATACATCTATAATCATGGTCAACTTAGATATCTCTTCAAGGATTATGAAAAACGTTTGTCATTCAACATGAATTTGGCCAAGTAAAAATTCTAAAGTCATGAAAATCTTCAAATTCCTAGTGCTAAGCCTCAAAAAATTGGTATCTATAATTCATTATTTCCATTCTTATTACTAAATTACCTCTTTAAATATGGACAACTTAGATTTCTCTTCAAGGATTATAAAAAAAGTTTGTCATTCAGCATGATTTTGACAAAGTTAAAATTCTAAAGTCATGAAAACCTTCCAATTCCAAATGCT